>VBVR01000682.1:0-43489 GCA_011638315.1 Tetramorium parvispinum | reverse complement strand
GTTTAAAGTGGGGTCAATTGATTGAATTGGTTACTGGCACGGTTACACGCGTACTGGTACCTTGTTAAACTTTTATGTACTTTTATATACTGCAAAGCAGTTTGTCGAGACGGCGCTGAAAACAGACACTGATCAATAATGAATTCTATATGAATGTGAACTATAAAAAGACTGCAGTGAACAAAAAAAATATAATGAAAGAAAAATAATCAAAAAGTATATAAAGGTACTGAAATAATTCCCAAGAATAACTATAGAAAGCTGCAGGGCAATCAACTTGTGCAACGACTTTACCTGTCTATATAGTTCATTAACTGTACTTTCAACTTTCTATATTTATATTTCACGTAGAATATTAGTAAAATTAAATAAATCGATTAAATATGACAAGATTATGTAACATTGATAGACCAATATGGAAACCATATTAAAGACGCTGATATAATATTTAAAAATTTCATGCTTCGCCGGCATATATTTCCGAGTCGATTTATGACACTACTGCCTGTCATCATTATCACGGATTTCACGCTTCGGTTCGACGTCGCATAGACGAATCGGCAGTCCGACCGTCGAATTTGTTACCGGCTCCAGGCCGGGCTGGCATGGCGCATCTAATAGAAGATCTCATAAAACGCGCATCGTGGATGAATTATTATACATATGTGATTCGGAGAGGAGAACGAGCGCAGCATGAGTAACGGCCGTATAAATCGTACGCGAGCGCACGCGACACGCCCGGAAAACAATAAAATCTATATTTTAATCTGCGCCAGAATATCCTCGCGACCCACGTCAAAAGAATCCCGCCGCCGCAAGATTGGTGGCGGAAGAGAAAAGAAGAGGAAGAAGGGAAGCGCGAGAAGGGAGAGGAGGTCGGAAGTGGCCGTTTGTCACGCTACGGAGGTATAAGCAATGCGAGGCATAAAAAGTGTATAGAGAAAAACGTCAGTCGCGTATAAACTATGAATAAATTCATTGAGTCTTAGATTTTTCAAAAATACAGTAATAATTAATACAAGAGATTCTAATTACTTTCTTTCTTTGCTAGCCAATTATTCACATCTGAAATTACCAACAAAATTAATTTCTTCACGTGAAACAAGGATTGATCGTGAGAAGTAATTTTAATAACTGGCTTTGTTTTATAGACCGTGTCCGAATAGAAACAAATTTATCATTCGTAGACTAGATTATTATTACATGATTATTACATCATTAGAAAAGTTAATTGTCAATGAAAAAGGAATTAGCGAGGAGAAGTTGTAGCTTCTCGCTTTAATTGGTAAAAGATATCTCGATAACGTCCCGGGAGAAGTAGAGCGCTATTCTTTCTCACGCCTCGTCTTTGTCAACGATCGAATCACCGTCATTATCTGCCGTCACGTTTCGCCAATTAAACGGAAGAGGATTACATCATCCTTCGGCAAAACGACACAAGTTCTAAGTGACCGTTCTCGTACTCGGTTCTTCTGGGAAGACGATGGACTCCTGTCGTTATAGATTTAACAATGAATCGTTGAAAGCGGAGCTTACGGGAAAAAGAAACGGAAGCGGGAAGCACGATCGTAAGAGTGACGTTGGATTTAATTGGATCAATGGACTTCGGTCGAGCGTATCACGAATACAAACCGCGCGCGGAGGACTCCGGCTTTTGCAATGAACACGATCGATATACTATGTATACATCGCACTCTACCACGCTGCGTCCGTTCGCTATTTCTCTTTCCCTTCATTGAATAAAACAGCGCCGGCCGTGCCGCGGAGGATAACGGAAACCAATTGATAAGTGTCTGGATGATATTTGACGTCTTATTTTATGCATCATACGCACATATAGTTTTTCGCTCAATATGAGAAAAAAGGCAGATATTATGTATCGGAACGCGTGATTATATATTCCATGTTATTTCTAAAATAAAAGAGAGGTGAAAGACATGTTACATTGTAATAAAATGTAATTATTCTTCTGTCAATATAAAAAAACAACAAAAAAAACAATTAAAAAAATTTACATAATACAGAGTACCGTTTAAAAAACAAGTCATAAGAACTGAATTGTTAATCGTATTGTATCTGATTATTATTTTCTAATTATATCTGCTTCTACGAACGCACGACAACTTAATACAGTTGGAGAGATTAGCTTATGGGCGAATTTGTAAGAGGTATGAGTATGACATTACGTAGCGACAGCGGTGCGAGCAGTAAACGTTATAACTATCCGTACTAGTCCACGAGACTACCTTATTCCCTGCCTCCGTGTCTCCTCTTCCTCGTCGTCGGTAGCTTCGCGGTAGCTCAAAGACCTTCCCCCCCCCCCTAAAACGGGCCTTTGCGCGTTATACTCGGGTCAACCGCATGCCCCACACACGTCCTTGTACTTGCGGTAACGCCGGTCTACACACGGACGGCATGTAAGGAAACAGAAACCGCAATTTACTGCCTTAAACGGAACCCGACATTATCTAGGTAGCATTATGATTATGCACCTCCGATGAAAGGGACGTGCCGTACAGGTACGAGCGATGCCTCTCATCTACACTCTATGGGGATATTATATCGTGTTCACCTCGGAACGAAAGGTAGGAAACGTACGGAAGGGATACGTTTTCATAGGGTACCCCCGAAGACGCCCCGGGGAGCGAAATCTCCGAGTAAACGCTTCCCTCTTGAAGCAAGCGAGAGACGAGACGAGCGCACGAGCGAGGGGGATTGATTTCGCGGCAATTTAGCTACGAAAATGGAGCGAGGGCTCTTAACTGTTTAATTTGGTCTCGGGTAACGCTTGAAAAGTCGAGTGATGGTAGATGAGGTCCGACCCAAGAGAGTGTATCCCATTTGAGCGTCTTCCTAAATCCCGTTCGTTTAACCTTCGGGTACTCCGAAATAATTTTGGAGAAGAGATACCCTTGTCTCTCTCTCTCTTCGTCAAGAAGATAACATCTCATTTTGCATATTGTTATCGACACCGATGTGTCAAGACACGTTACGCGATAACGATCAGCAGAGTCGCTGGCTCGTTTATCTTGCGCGCGTCTCTGTTTACTTTCGCGTTCCTCAGAGAATTAATTTCCAGCTTTATTCCGCGAGGTGCGACGAAATCTCACGGTTCCCTACAAAACTGCAATTAGTTCCAGTACGTGACTCGTCGTCGTCGGCGCGCCCGTAGCCTTCGTTTCGTACACGGAAACGCTGAATCAAGTTTCGCGCGGGCGAGTTAAGTTAGCACTTAATTCGCCGAGTTTCGAGCCTGTGAAACTTCCAGCAGCTGAAACTGGGAGCGAGGAAGATTCGGGAAAGAGGGAAAGACACGTACGAGATGAGCCAGCCGGAGCAAGCGACGACAAAGTACCATGGAAAGAATCTTGTGATTCTTGGAACGAAAGCTTTTCAAAAGTTTCATTTTAATATGCAAACTGTATGTGAAATAGATGAGTAGAAATTGCAGATGTATTTTTTAAATTATGATTTCACTTCTAATTTCGCTTATTAGTTTTCACAAGAATTAAAAAGAATCCGCTATTCAAGCTATAAATTAAAACTCCATCGAAATGAAATGTACGAGAAGAAAAAGAGCTATTAAATACACGTACGTTCAGTTTCTATTTGTTTGCGGTCACGAAGTGCTCAAGTCGAGTAAATGGGCGCAGACCTAATTAATGATAACGATAGATATCGAGGAGATAGCGGTGGAAGTGTAGCGCTAGTGCTCTGCTCGAGTTCTTTTATCGTCGGGAAGGTGGAAATAGCGCGCTTTCGACCCCGGACTCGTTCAAACAAAAGAAAAAAAATAACGCGTTGTTAAAGCTCGCGATAAACTTTCCTCGGGAGGAAAGAACGGTAGGAATGGGCGGAACGGACTTGAGACAATGTAGATCGGTTGTGGAGATACGAGCAAGGGAGGGCCGGTCCACCGGACGGGGGCGCGAGAGGGAAGTATCGAAACGCGGAGGTGAAAGTCACGGCAGTGGAAACGGACCGTAAGGGTCAGCCGCGCGCAAAAGCCGGGGCGAAAATCGAGGCGTTACTTTCCACGGGGGTGAATTTCTTTTGCCGCGGATTCCGCACGGATAAGCCGGAGTTTTATGGGTGAGTTGTCGAAGAATTCCGGAATACAATAAGCCCTCTCTCACTGTGGGACTCGTGTGACAACGTGAACTTTGATCCACTGACATTTCAGAATATTCCATTTTTCGGATTTTCTCTCGAATACGATGGCGAGAGAAAGAAGCTTCACTGGGAGAAGATACGACAAAGTCGCGGCTTAGAATAACTCGGTCCAGTTTCCATTGACATATCCCACACCACCCGTCTCCGATTAAATATAACTGCCAGTAACGGAGGAATGCATCTCTATTGCGGCTGCGTTGACCCGTCAGCATAGAAGAAATGTCACCGCCGGACACAGGATGCGCATCCCGCAAATGCAAGCGCGCGTGCAACGATAACGACGCCGAGGCATCTGGGCGATGCTTTTCAGAGAAAGATCGCAGGAAATGCGATTGCGAAACTCTTTAAAAGGGCGTTGACGTAAAAATAGTATCTGGTGCGCGCGTAAGGCGAGCGCGCATGAGCGGCGGGCCGTGAAGCGCGGATAACCGAAGCTCTTTTTGAATGATCACTCTCGCCGGATGCGCTTTTAAGCTTTGCGACTCTAGCCGTACTTTCCGCGGAGCGAACATGCGGATGCGGTAAACTTTGGTTTATTTAGGACCTCGATACAAATCCTCGGGGATTCGCGATACGTAAGGTACGACTGACAGCGAAAAGAAGATAAAAAATAATAAAATTAATTTTGGTACATGCGTGTGTGTAGTATATATATATACATATATTATATATGATACCAATTTTGCATCCTGTACTCCTAAATGCATTTTTTAAATATAACTTAAAGTGCGTATCAAAAACTTTACAGATTGTAAGTTGTGCATGTTCATTCTCTTTTTCAGTCTGTTAATATTTCCCTAGCACTACGAAATGCACTGTATCACGTTGCTCATTACTGTATAATATTTCTATGTTGCTCATGAGAATATTTACAGAACATGTAGGATTCAGCGGAAAACGAACATGGGTACGCTAATGTAATATTTGCAAAGTTAAGACTGCATTTAACAAGACGCTCTCAAATATAGATATTTTTACTGCTTTTATATCATATTTATAAAACGAGAGTTTATTAAAGGCGGTGCATTCTTTCCGCGCCTTTACAAAACACATTCCTTTCTCTTCACAATTGGCAGTCGTTTCCCGTGTTTTTCTCATTTTTTTAATAACTCACGGCAGAAAACTTAAGATATTTGCAACGTATTATATGACTAAGAATAATATAGAAGCAAAACACGTAGAGTTCCTCCCCTGCATTGCGTTCAAATAACGGCTCTTCATTCTTCAAATACGTAAAGCATAAACTATGATTTTAATGCAGGTGTATTGTTCCTTCCGTACACACGGACACTTGTTCTTATTACGCGCGGATGCCCTTTGGCAGTTCATACATAGGAATCTAATAAGGAGAAATAAAGAGCAACGATCAAAGGCAAGGTGAGCATTGTGAAATTTTAAACACTCAAAAATTTCTCTAAATTATACAGAATAATGCGATAATTTCCCGACTATCCTCCACTCAACGTGCATTTAATTTAAACATAATATATTCAGAAAATAGCACAAAATATCCTTCAAGTATTATATTATATAAATATTAAGAGTATTAGTATATTATAAAATTATAATTATATATGGGAATATTACATTATATTTTTTTTAAATATAAATATTCTGTTGGATGAAATTGACAAAGTTGATTGAGAAAATCATCGACACTACAAGACAGAAAAGCATTCCGAAGTCACGATACGCAGGGATACCGCGGATAAAGTTTCAAATAGCACGGCACGCTATTTCATGCGCCATTGCGACGAATCGTGGATTCTATTCCATCCACATATTGCTTGCTATATAAGTTGGCAACCTCGTGTCACGACGGGAAAAGAAGTATTTGCGGAGGTGATCCGACATTGCGACGCACGATGCAGGGGTACACGCGTTGTATAGGTGTTCGAAGTTTTCTCCGGCGGAGAATCGTAACCGAGAATCGAGAAGGCGGGCAAAAGAACCGCGTGAAAAATAGTTGACGCAAAATTGAAAGTGCGGAACGCGAAACACGCACGGCCCGGCCGGTGCGGCAGTCGCCGCTATTGGCGGGAAGGATGTCTCGAATGGAAAAACCGGAGGAAAGGTAGGAAATGAGAAGAGGTGGAGATCGGACGGTGTGGTGCAGAGGAGGGGGGGGGGAGAGGGGCTCGATCGGGACTTTCGTTTTATGCAAACGCGAGCGGAAACCCCACTTGTAGCCGTCGATTTTTCAAAGACCATCTCGTGCACGCGTTACACCGCCCGCATACCCTCATATCCGCGCGCGAGCGCGTAAATCGATGCCGGTGGATCGCAAAAGCTCTGAAAGCCCGCGTCCTTCTTCCTGGATGTCGATCGCGCTTCACATTCCGCCGCTGGTTATCTATACTTATATTGGGAAACTTTATTCCCGTATTTTCGCGAAAGCGAGATACCGGTGACGTTATCGATGCCGCCGATTCGAGTTCGGCGAGGTAAACCGATCCCTGATAAGGGCGCAATCAGCCCGATTCCCAAAATATATTTATTCGCGAGTTTGTTATCCGATCGCCATGTGGAAATATCGCGGCTGCCTGTCCGCGTACCTCGCGCGCTGAAAAAGGGATTCAGATCGCAGCTCTGTGGTGATTTCGTACTATTGACACGGAGCGAACCGCAACTCTTTCGGTTAATTACCCGAGTTTCAAGAGCCGGCGAGCACGCACGTGGTAAATAGAATGGTCGCCGTTGCGCTACGATCGACCGACGCGATCGATTTGTGTTTTTTTTTCCCCCTCGTTAATGACTGCGTCGCTTTCGGTTCTCCTATTTCTCCCAGCGAGAGTCGCATGCGTACCAAAAAGGTCAGATGGTACACGGACGGTCGCGTTAGAATGGCGAAAAGACTGGCGGAGCGGGCGGTGGCATTTTTACCGAGGAAATTACCGCGATATTATTCCGGCCGGTAAGGAGGTACGGTTATTACGGCGGTTATTGCAAATTATGGTGCCACTATGTGGAACGTCGACACTCTCTCACCCTTATGGGCGATACCTTGGTGGGGGTGGTCTCTCTCTCTCTCTCTCTCTCTCTCTCTCTCTCTCTCTCTCTTTCTCCCTCATTTCATATAAAGACTCCTTATATAATCGATAAGTAATGTACCGTAATCGTACGTGCGGTTAATGACCAGACCAGATTTAAAAAGTGTGCGCTATCGCGGCCGAGTTGGCGACTTCGGCGAGAGTTCGTCGCGTTAATGGGGACTTAACGGTCGCCCTTCTCCTCGCCCTACGACACGGCGGGCGATCAACATAGGCTGGCTGCACGGCGTTTCGTTTTTCAAATGGCTACATCGGCTTCGCATTAGCGAGCTGTCGGGCGTGCGCTTGTTGCAAGCTCAGCCGGCTGCATGGCACGTGAATAGGGAAATAGCTTCACACAAGGGCTTTCGCTAAAAATGTTTCACGCCCACCAGCCCGCGCGATATCCATCGTTTGATATTGTTTATGAATGACCCTTTTTCATCCCGCTGCAGCACCGATCCAATCAAGCAATCGTTTGATGCACGTGTCAAAGATGATCTCGTGTGGATTTTTAGAGAATTGCTCGCGCCTATTACCGGTGATTGTATTACGGCACAAAGCGAGTTGAATATTACGTAAAACAAGAAAGAGAGAAAGAATGATCCGCTGAATGAGCATAACAAAATAATTTCGTCGATATAACAGTATTATTATTATTTCGAGAGAGACGTTAAGGCTTCTTATATCAAGCAATAAGTGTGCGTGCGTGTGTGTGTTTGTTTCAGACTTTATCAATAACTAATAAAAGTATTGAATGATATCCTCATTTACGAGACACAACGAGCACAACGTTTGATATGATTTTTCGGATCTTTTATTTCTTCGCTTTCATCGCCTCCTTTCACGACAACACTCCCCCTGGCCTTACCTTCGAAAAATGGCGGAATCTCGCGGAAGGCAGCGATCCATCATAAATTTAATATTCGAAATTTCACGAATGTTCCGCGCGCTTTGGGGGCCATTCGTTTCCGGCAGCGATATAAATCTGTCCGATAATGTACTAGGAAATGTAGTTAGTGAAGCCGAAAGTCACATAGCTTTCGCGGATACGTGGTTTAACGGTAAAAACGCGAAGAAAAACGTGGAAATAATAGGTTCGCATTCGCGTGTAAAAACAGCGAGATTACATTTTGTTCATATTTTGTATTTTGCGCCAGCAGTATAAATATATCGTATCTTTGATATTTGACTCGCTTTCTCTCTCTCCCTCTTCCCGTGAAAACGGCGTTGCAACGACGACAAAGCGAAGTTACGAACGGAATGAATAATCGCATAGAGCATTTAATAAATCAAAATGTCAAGATAGAAATTGTTCGGTGATTCGTGCGCGCAGATTAGCCGTAATTTTGGAAGCGAGAGACTCGCGCGCGTGTTTTCCGTCCGACGCGCCCGCGCCCGCGCGAGTCCTCTACGTAAGTAGATTATGCATTCGTTCCGCGAATGTTATTATCCTTTGATTAGGCGCCTCGCTGCAAACCAATCTTGCACAATTCGTAGAAATACAGACAGCGCAGTTCGCGAAGCAGCCCCGGCGCGATCCCCGCGCCCGTAAATGTTTTCGCGATCGTTACCGCGGTGATGCCCGTATTTTGCAACGTTCCGCTGATCCGACGTGAAACGCACGGATGGAGACGCGGGCGTTTACCAGCGTTCCCTGCAATTCGAATTCGCATTCTGTCCGTAAATTTGGCCGACGTCCATGTTAACCGCGTGTAACGCGTGCCATATACAAAAGCGAGTAGTGAGAGGTGTGCTTCATGAATTTTACGAAAAGCGGATTTTTATCTCTTTCACTATGCTACTCTATTCATTCCGGATATTCTTTGGTTTTCGAAAAGCTTTGCGGAGCTTTCGAAAGATGATCGTATTGTGCCGCGCGGAATTATGAATTAATAAAATTCTGCAACGCTCGATTTAGCAATTTCCGCATTAAGGAGTATTTTCGAAAAATAAATATTGGTTTGAAGTGAGAGATGAAAATGCTATTACGCTAATACTATCCCAATGTAATAATCGTGACGAAATTCTCAGTACTGTAATAACGATTTTTGATTGTCTCTTGCGAAACAAGTGAGATAACTGCTATATAATGATTCGCTTCTAATATTACGTTTTTATGTATCAGATATTCTGCATTATTCCATATTTGATTCTATATAAATATATATGTACATACTTATGTGTGTTCGTTGAAAAAATGCAATCTAGCTAAAAATATGAAAATGCATATTTTAAATGTTTTTATATCAAAATTTTGAAAAATTTAGGTAACATCAAGCAAGGATATTAAAGAGATATTTTTCTGGAATATATTAGAAAATTTTTGCGTATATTATGGTAGTTTTGTATTAATAACAGGATAAAAAAAGACGATGCGAGTACGGTGATTTAAAAAGCAACACTGGACTTGTGTGAGCGGTCAAAAGGTCTTGGAGCTAAAGGCTCGTGGCTTGATTCACACAGAATGGTTAATTACATTAACTAACTTTTGCGGCAGTACTCTCTCCAACGTCACCCCTAATCCGAGACAGCGGTTTGTCTCTGCTTTCTGCAACGAAATGAGAAACTCCTCGCTGCAGCCGAGCGAGGACGTCGCAACTCTCAGTCTGGCAATTAACACGAGCGATTTTTTCGCATTACGCGCGGGTAATTATCATCTGCATTTCAATGCGCAGCATTAAACGCGGCCACAGTCGATGCATCAACGCGAGCGAAAAGTTTGCTCGATTAATTAACGCTGAATGCAATGGCGGGCATCGTTGTCCGCTACATTATTCGACGCCGGCCGTATTATCGTGTTCTATAGTGTATAAATATCATTTGCTAGTAAAGGTAAATTTCAAGGCTTTTGAGGTCAAAACTACCATCAAAGAGCCGCACAGAATATGTTTTTGATGTTTTAATATTCATTTATTAAAATGTATTTTTTTAAAATATTTAATTTTCATTATAAAAAGATACACTGAAACTATGCTTTCGTTATTTCAATTTTTGCGAATAGTCTTTATTTAATTTACTAAAAAAATTGGTGGCCATTAAACAAAAGTGGTAAGCCGTTGATTCTCATTTGCCCGTATTAAGAGCGAGCGGTCAAACACGGATTCTATTCGTGTTTCGAATTCCTAGTCGGAAGTGAAAATTGGGCACGCACAACCACGGTCTCAGGCTGCGCCCAACACTATAAAAGTTGGTCCGATTGCGCGAGTTCGCTGCCGCGAGACGACAGAATCAGTTTGGCCCGCAAACGAAGCTTCGTCGGCCGATGCGGCTAATCCTAAATCCGCAAGTAAGTTCACGCCGTGGGTGTAAACCCGAGAATGTTGCGGCTACGGCGCCGCCACCCTCCGTACGATGCCTTGCGGCTTTAGAGGGGGATGCGAGTTTCCCACAGGGAGTTTATTCTAACGATTCGTTCGATATAAAAGTTCGCGGGGGTTGGGGTGGTGCGGACAGGGCGAGGTATATCGAGCGTGACAGGAAAAGACGAAAGATCGCAGGGCGGGACGAAAAGGGGGACGACTGCGAGAGAAAGATGTTGACGAGATGCAATGACTACGCTCTTCTCGAATGAGAGTTGCCCGAGAGTGCCCCGGCACTGAGAGTTCTTACGAAATGGCCGGAGTAAACTTTTTTACTTTATCATCCAGCCATTCTACGAGCTACTTCGGCGTGCTTGCACGCGTTGCGGCCATGGGTACGTGAATACATAAGGTGCAGCACGCGAGCACGGCAGTGTGTACGTATGCGATCGAAGTAACCCAGACTGGTCTCGTTTCCAGGCCGACGTTCGCGCGACTTGAGGGTAAACTGGTCGCGTAAGCGGCATACTTCTTTCGTGCTTGCGCCGCGGCTAATTAAGTGCATCATACCGGGGCCCGTCTCTGTGAGTGAGTCTCTTTCCGTAAATAGCCTCATCATGAGTCACAAAGAGCAGGAGCGGTACAGAGAATGGCCCGATAGCTGTCGCGAAAACGCCGTAAAAGAGCACGTTAGAGATCGGTCGATTTCGGTTTTTCAAATTGCCCGTTGCGAGCTCGGTGGTGTAGAAAGCGGCGGATAAGGGCGATGATAACCGGCGCGGGGTGCGCCGGTCCCCCAGGAACGCGTTTATTCCATATGTACAAAGGGGAGAGAGGCATAAAGCGGCGAATACAAAAAAAAACGGCAAACTGGCAGAACGAAATGGCACCGGCGCAATGGCACGCGCAAGCGGCTGTCACTCGTCATTACACGTCGTACTCCATTTTTTGGCCGCGTTTTTCTCGCGTAGTTCTTTGCGCGGCGGCTATGCCGGGCCCTTTGAAAAAGTTCCGGCGTCTACTCTGTCAATTACCGATAAAAACGGCGACAGGTCGCGCAGTATCAGCGGACAGGTCAGAACTGAAACCCGGGGGGTGAGGGGTTGCGAGAATGTAAATTATCACGTCTGGCCGGAAGATAAATAACGCGCGACCTCACCCAGTCCAAAAACGCGACGGTCATTTTACCTGGTCTAAAACGACGGGGGAAAAAAAGGAAGGGCAGATGATTTCGCAAAAGGGACAACCTGCAACGTCTAAATATAAAAATCCGTTGAATTCTTCTCTATACATCCCGTTTGTGTAAAGTGATACAATTTTTTTTGCTTGCGCGCGTGCTATGAATTTCCTCCCCCATTTTATTGAATGACGTGACGTTTGAGAAATTTCTTCCTTTACACCGAAATACTTTCGAAAGTCGCCCTCGATATCTCGCCCGGCCCCCGAACGCACGATTCCTCCGGTTATCTCAATCGTAATGGCGGTATATTATGACGGCGGGTCTAACCAGATTCGTCGAGAGATATGATTACGGTAGAAACGAGTTTTTCTTCGCTTGACATCCCGATGAAATATGATCACGACAACCGACGTCCGTAGGGGGGAGGGTTGGGACGGGGTGGCGACGTAAGATGTAGGCGTACCTATACTAAGCGCTATCGTTCAGCGTGCATAATGTATCATAAAACGCGGCGGGTTATTTTTCGGGAAACAACGACGTTAGCCGACCGTTTCTATCGCGTTTGGTTAAAGGAGAAACGAGATATTTAGCCGTAGATTTTCCCTATGCGCATATGGTAAACGAAATACACGATTGCGTTCGCGACATAAATTTTTCTTTACTACGTCGAGATAATCGTGTGACGGCTATTTAATCCGTTTTACGGAGAGATATGTGATCGATTGTTTCAAATGGTCTGTTATATAAATCTCCCGTGTCTCTCTTTTCAGTTACGATATCTCTGATATTATCTGATGTTTCGTCAATGTCAAGGAAGAGATAAAATATTTTTTTTTAATAAAAAAAGCAATCGAAAATTAATAGACGCAGCCTCAAAATACGCTTCTCGCGATAAGGAAACTTAAATCTGAAACTTATCAATGGGATTTCTCGAAATACTATTACTATAAGTTCATTTGCGAATTCGTGGGACTATTTTCTGGGATGTTCCCGAGGCAGCCACCGGCTCGATGTTCTCTTTACGGCGTCGAAAAATCTATTTACCGTTTGCCTCGCTCGCTTTTGGATGTCGTGGTGAGGTCGAGCCGTGGAGAATCCATTTTGCAGCATGACGTAGAAAAGCGGGACATTGACGTACCGCGCGACCGAGAGAACGAGAGAACGAGAGAACAAAGAAGAAAGGAGAAAGCCAGAAATGAAGGAAAGAATGGGCTATGCATCTGTATCTGTAAATGCCTGCATATGTATATGTGCATTGCGAAAGGCGTTGGTGCATACACTATATAAAACGCGCTATACCGAGCCGGAAGTGACGTGTGAAAATATTCACCACCTAATATTCGACAACTCAAATTATCGAGTAGATCCATTAATCGAATCACCACTAGAAGTATATTTCGTAACGTGAAGCAAAGTTAGCGCAATGTGTAAGTTGTACGTACATGTTGTACGTACATGTCGTACGTACAGACTATTTGACTCGAAATATGGGAAAACACGAGCGATCTTTCGCAAGAGTGAAAGGAATGGAGAAAAAGAAATAAAAAAAAAAAAGACGCAATCTTGATAGAGAGTCGCGCTCGTGTCCTCTTAGTCCGCGAGAAGGACGGTCCTTCCTCACCCCACGAAGACGTCACCACACGGACAGGCGAGCCTCCGAGGAAATCTTCGCAGTCGACCCGAGCTGTTTCCTTTTCCTCGAGTTAGACGGGACGGACGGGACGTATCTGCATTAACTATGGATTTCACCCATCCCATTGCTATCGCGCGTCCTCCCTGCTTCGATCGTTTCTCTCTCTCTCACCTTTTCCTTCTTGCGCGAGACTACGTCGACCCCTTTTTTTTTGTTTGCTCTCTTTCCGCCGTCGCCGACGCGGGAAGCGGAGTGCCAATTTTCTGTACTCAACGTGACCGATGGGTGGCGGGTGACCAGCGTTGCACGAATTAAAAAAAAGGGGGAGGTAGAAGACAAAAAGCGCTCGTGGATTTCCCCTGGCGTGTTACCTGAATGAGATCGGCGGCGCACGACGGCTGTCGAGTAAAATTGTGGAAAACAATATTATTGAATTCAAATTGGCATCTCCGCTGGGGAAAATGATTCGTTCCGCGCTGATCCGCCGATTCCGAACTAACTCGTCATTCGTTACTAATGGAATGCTAGTTCCGCCAACGTTACAAGGCAAGCGCTTCATTTTCCTGAAAGGGGAACTGATATTTCGCGTCGACTCCCCGCAAATCGTTAACTAGATCACGGTCGGATGTTTTTTTGCCGGGGAAGAACTTTTAAAAGCGTAGTTCGCACTGACCTTTCAATCAGCTACTTACCGTTGCCGCATTCACCCGGTAGCAATCGGGAGCGTTTTACACATCGCGCTGATACGACATTATCGTTTCCCATCGCTGAAACTCGCAAAGCATTCAAATCCGCCGAGAGCTTTCCGACGGCCGAATTAGGATTACGTCGCGACGTAATTAATTGACTGAAATGCCGGGGATGTATCATCGTCATTACGGAGTCAGCGTAAAGCTCGCCGGATTACCGACTGCGGCGACAGATTACCGCGTAATGATCGCGCACCTAGCATTGCTCCCGATCATCCAACCCTAAATAGATGTTTATTAACATTGCGACGACAAGAAATGATCATGGTGTTCGTATAGCTAGAAACGAGTATTTATTTTTAATCCGCGAAGCTGGCTCGCGAGGCGTCGCCTCGTCGCGTTGCGTCGCGTCGAGTTTAACGTAAAGCGGTCTTAAAGTCCGTATACACTTGGACGGCGTCTTCCAAGATCGAGCCTGGTACCGACGACTTGATCACTCTCGTAAAAGTCTCTCAAAGCGAATCGCACGCGAGCGATCTGTATTTTCGACGGGAGATCGCGAGCGCTCGATAACGCCTGCTGGAGTGAGCGCTGGACTTTCGACGAGCCGTTCGCGTATTTTAATCGCGCAGCGAGGTGTCGGTCTAGGCCGGGGCGACGCTGACACGTGTTCGCGGTACAACACGCACGCAATTCAACGCGATGCGTGCGCTCGTCATTTAGCCGCCTAGTGCCGCTCCCTGCTCGAGACACGTGTTATTACTCGTCTCTTCGAGACGAGTCAGCCGGGCGCTCTTTTAAGCGCGACTTTAGGGAGCGGCAGTCAAACGCCAACAGCGTTTTCTTTCATCGTTCTCTTCTCATGCATTCGACACCCGCGACGCGTTTCAGCAGTCCGTTCTCTCTATTTTCCCCTACGCTTTTCCACGAGCGTCCGTAGAGCGTGGGTATTACATTTCGAAGAAGAGAACATTACGCACGCTTTCATTTGGCTCTTCTCCTTTTCTATCATTCTTTTTCGCACAAGAATCATACAATGCGAGTCTCTTTGCACTTGCGCGCGCTCGCAACGAAATTACTACGGCCACGGCTAATTTCGCGAGGCGATTGCGCGTACGGGAGAGATCGAGCCGTTCCTCTGCGAAAAAACAAAAACATCACAAACGTGTCCGCGGGAGTAGATTCGCAAAAAACAAAATTTAATTTTTATAAGCATCGCGAGATGCGCGCGATAAATTTTTTTGCCCGCGTCGTCGATCGAAAGCGATATGGCCGACAGCGCGGCGTCGTAGCTAATAAGTAAACCGTAATAAATTACGAAGATCCAGGACGTTCGTTCGTGCGAAGGGATTATCTCGTCCCGTTTAAATAACGCGGCGTACGCTCGAGCGGACGAGCGTATCGGTGCTTTCGATCTAGTTTCGCGACGCATGCGACTCGACTCTCTTTTATACGCGCGATCGAACGCGAGATACGCGCGTGGAAAAGTGGCGCGTCGCTCTCGTAGATTTCGAGAGTCCTAGGAGAAGAGAGAGCGCGCGCACAGACACATAATACACACACCCCCGCGGGTTTTCCGCGGTCAATGTCCTCGCTTCGCACCGCAGTGTGTCCATCGCGGAGAGGAACTGTCCGTGCGATCCGCGATCGGACGTGAGAGTTTTACTTTAAACACTAGCAATCGCTGATCTTGTTTTACTCACCGGTATTCTGCGCGATAATCGGGTCAATCGCCAGCAACACGACGAGGAAGATAGGAGTCATATTGACCACCTTCTTTCCCGTCTTCCCTCGACCACCCGTGATCACTGCACACTTAACACCACCGTCGCAGCGTGCCACCTATGAAAAGATAAACCACCTTCGTCATAAACATACCACCTTCATCACTGTGAGGGGAGGAGGGCGAACAGAAGTAGAACGACGAGACACGTCTTCCTGGCGAAAACGCTGTTGCAGGTGCGACGCAGTAAGGTAAGTCTCGACGACACTCTTCTCCCTCGTCGCACACACAGGCGCCGTGGGGAGAAGATTCTTCCCGGGGAGGAAAAGATCGGACACGCTGAATTCTCGAGCAGTACGACGCGAATAATTTGAGCGGAGGGCTCCAAGATCGACGCAAACTTGCGAAATATCTTTTCGTGGGCAAGGAAGGAAGCGTAACAGGATTTGAGCTACGCGTAAAAAAATACTTGTCGTTTCTGATGCGTTTGTGGTATAACTGTACAAAACGATGGAAGGATGCGAGAGTGCCTATTCAGCGGCCAACAAGAAAAATTATTGACACACGCCATTTAACACTTTCTCTTTCTCTCTGTCTCTCTTTCTGTCTCTCTCTCTCTCTCACACACAATAAAATATTCCGCGGAATATATCGAAAAACGGTCGGTGTCGACGTTAAGGAAGAAAGAAGCGCGCGTTTCCCTCTGAGCCGGTCGCTGACATCGCAATAATGGCCGCGATCGTTGTGCCACTTTGTCGCGGCATATGCTCTCTCGCGTGCGAGAACTATTTACATTCTTCCACCGTCGTCGCGTTCACTCTTGCCGGTTTAATAGAAGGATCACTTTTGGAAGGGCGTCACTTCTAGGACTTGGCCACCGAAAGACGGATGTCGCAACGTATTTCCCAGGAGGTAGAAAATATATTTTCCTTTTATTTCCTCCTACGACCTTCTTCGCTTTCCGCCGAGTCACCTCCGGTCGTTCGTCCTCGCGTCGTTTTCTCCACTCTCGACAGCTACTAATAAGCTACACACAGCATCCGGTAGTTCAGAGATTCGCACTTCGATGGTGCGAACGATTATCTGCCACCTTATCCGACTCTCCTCTGCCGTTCTTCCTCTGTTGACTTTCAGAAATCCCACATTCTTGACTGCGGGCTCGTATCTCGTTGCGATTATCTCGACTCTTTCTTCCTGTGATTCCACGACCATCCCATATTTTTCGCGCGTTCCACGCTCCAAGCCGAGAGCCCTCACGACAAAGCTTCCGCCGAGCTTTGCCGCGCGAGACGTTGACCCTGGACCCGGCGCTGGCCACGGTTCCGGTTCGCGTTACATCCTCCACGTAACTAAGTGTAATTGTTCCTCTCTGCTTTCCCGCGGCTTCCACCGAGTGGATAGACTTTTCATTTTCCACTCTGTGCTCCCGGTCTCTGCGTTATATTCCCTTGTTCTTTTGATTGCACGTTAAAGAAGGTATATGACGTAATTCTGTTGGTGCTGAAAGTCCAAAAGTGGAATAGCTAGGCTTTAGGATGAGACTACTAATACACTGCGAAGCAGTCCTTTTTCCAAGCGCGACGGCGAAGCGTTGTAAAACGTAAAAGCGTACTCCTTGATTTTCGCCGGGAAAATGCAAAACGATCCGCCCTGTTTAACGATCGAACTTGGCAGAAAGTCTGAGAAGGAAATCTTGCGAGAAAGAAACGAGACGGAGGGTTACGATTAATAGTAGCTCGCGTGATGATATTTAGACGGCAGTTTTAGACCTTTCGGTTCGTTGCACTTACGACTACGGGCTCTTTTGAATCTTGTTTCGTGCTACCTCTCTCGCCGCACGCGACGTTACACTCTCGCCATCCGATCGTTGTGAATATATTTTCCACGGTGTTTTCCGCTGCATTTGTATCTCTTTCGGTGAGTTTTTCGTTGCACTTGTCGTCTCTTCAACACCGCTGTGCTTAAACAAGGGCTTGCCGTCAACAAAAGCTTAATCCAATTTCTCGAATTTACGAGTGTTCGCATTCCTGACCGTCCTTCCCATTCCTGGTGTTTAATTTTTTGAGTGATGCGCCACGTGAATTTTTACCAGCGACAAATCTATCGGCGGCTATTTGTACGCATCTGCGTATCTGTCTCTCTGCACGGCACGTAAAACTGCCGTAAATAATGCCGTGTGTTGTGTGCGTTCGTTTCTTTCAAAAGGCGAATTAGTTTCCTCTTCAGAAAAGTCCGTCTTCGTAGAAGTTTCACGTTTTCGGGTATCAAGGGAAGGACTCGGGCGAACGCGAGCCTCGAATTCCTATCGCGTACTCGCGACTCAATTATAAATTACTCCGGCGAGCGTATGAGACCCCGCGTTAAGGGTAGTTTTCTGAACGCGCGCTGCGGCCTGACTGACTCACCCCCATGCCCCCCGACGACACCCCCTACCCTCTGCTCGTCCACCACCGACATTTCTGACGCAGGCGCGCCGCCCTTCCTGGCCTCGAGATTGCCGTATGTACATGTATGAATTCGCGCCAGACCAGATTTTACGACGATCGGGAGATGCTCCAGGTTCCTCTCTGTCTTGCTTTTTTTTCCCTCGCTGGACTAAAGTTGTGAGTTACGAGCGAGTTTATGCATTCTAAGATGTACGGGAGAATTTGTCGGCCTTCAATATGTTTCAATATTTTCCGCGGCACTTTAATCAAAAGTGTTTCACCCTTCGTCTGCTTATATTCTTAAAGTGATGATAAAAAATAATTTTCTTTTGTTGAAGTGCGTGTGTCGTAACCAACAGCTCTGAGGGTGTGTTTTTCAAAATTGATCGTAAATCATCGCGGACCGTTAATGGCACTGTTACGCGAGAGAGAGAGAGAGAGAGAGAGAGAGAGAGAGAGAGAGCGAGAGAGATGAGAGTGAGAGGCGCGGGAGTGATTCGGAGAACCGGAGAACGGGGGCAAGGTAGCCGCGAGTTAGGTAGGGGGTTGGTTTCGGCGTTGGTTTAAAAGCGACGCATGCGTCTCCCGCCGTAAGGGGATGTTCAGGGTGAGCTGCCGTTCTCCGGCCAACGTATCGCAGTTTCTGGCTTGATGTTTGTCCGCGTGGTACTCCCAGGGACGGCTGTACCCGTGGCAACCCACGAGGGTGCAGCTGAACGTACTTGAAGGGATCTTTCTCTCGCGCAAAGAAAGATAAGACAAAGCGGATAGCTGACAGAAGGGATTGGTCGAAGAGAGAGAGAGAGAGAGAGAGAGAGAGAGAGAGAAAGGAAATAAGTGAAAGAGAGAGATGAAAAAGAGGGCTAGAGAGAGAAAGAGAGAGAGAGGAAAAGTACGCGACAGAGGAATTATCGATACAGGATGGTGACCACGATCTGCCACGCTTGCGCCTTCTTGCTTCGAGAAATAGTCCAGGCCTTTCCCTTCTTTCTTTCGCGCTGACACTTGGACTCTTCGTCGTCCAGTCGCGGAATTCAAGAGACCCCTGGGAGTCTACGTGGGAGTCGGACTCGATGGAACCGATCGTTTTTTCAACAGGTAAGTGCCGTGACGCGTCTACATGTACTTATATCATAGATGTATCTGTTCACGTGTGTCTTCAAAGGCAATGCATCAAATTCTCGCTCGAACTAAAATATCATGTGAAGATTGTTGCGCTATTTCATAGACGTAAAAGTGAACATGAGCATGATAAAAGAACTATCTTTCTTTTTGATATCGCATTTAAAAAAATTTGAGAAAGATTTTTAAAAATGTCTACTAATCTCCCCTAAAAGTTTACTCCAAAAAAAAATAACTTATCCGAAATCGTTGAATAAATGGAATATAATACAATAGTTTTTCGAAAATAAAATTAACGGTTGCTGTAAAATCACTGTGACAAACAATGAATATTATTTTAATCATTATTATTGAGTGAAAATTGTAGCCATTAATTTTATTATGGAAAACTCGTTGTATTGTCCCATTTATCCGAAGGTCTCTCGATGGAAGCAAACTTGGAAAATTGGTCGAAATTTCCGTATCGAGCGGCGAGATAGGATGGTGCACCAGCGATTAATTATTCGTGGTAATTGGTCAATGTTTACGACATCGCCGTGGAAGTAATTTACCTCCCCTTCATGCCTTTATTTCACGTTTCTCCTTTTACCGTCAGCCATACCTTTAACGCCACCCCTTCTCTTCCCATCGTTCCCGCTCCCCTTCGATCACTATCCCCATCACCCTGACTCACTTCCGCAATGGATGCGCATTTGTAAATGCGTCGGGTCGCGGCACGCAACTCTTTCGCATATATCAATTTCAAATTCTTTAAACATGATCTTTCGGTGTGTACGCGCGTGAAAATAATTTCGCTAAAGTCTCGCGTTAACATGAAAAATTATATCAAGAATAGTTAAAAGCAAAATATCATGTTTTAATGTATGTAATATATGAAGGATTGAGTAATAAATAATACTAACAGATATAAATAAGATTATATAGTCAATAGATTATATAGTCAGATATCATAAATGGTCAAGTGTCATAATATCATTAACAGTAAAATCGCGTCGTAAATTCGCGTTTTAAACATATAGACCTTACTAAATATCTTTAAATATCTTAAAATTAAATTATTTAACATCGATTTCCAGTATCTAAAGTCTAATTTTGTAACATTTGACAGCTTATGATAGAAACATTATACTAGTAGAATAGGGTGACAATACAATCTACGACAACATATGTAATAATCGTTGTGGTTTAGCCGATTCGACCATTAGTGCTGGTGTCATTAGAGCTACTGCAAACGCCAAACAATTACATATTAACCGCGTAATTCGAATATGAGGCCTCGGAATATCTGATAAATGCCGCGTAGAAAATATTTATTACGCGTCGCGATGGCGGCCATCTACGTTTTCTTTGCCTATACAGGAACTTTACTCATAAATCGAACGCTGTTTAAAATTGCAAATAAAGTCGGACGACAGTAAAGTGAGTGTCGAGAGCTTAATGCAGAAATATGCGCGAAAAGCGCGACATCGCTCGCGCGCCGACCAATGCGCGAAGCGAGGAAAGGGAGGCAGGTGGAAGAAATAAAAACTCGTCTCGCGCCGTAGCCGGAGAACCGGAGGAAATGCGCTCGCCGTTCTCGGTGATAATAAAAAATTCCAAGATGGGCATAACTTAATTTAATACCGTGGCCAGTGCACCACGGTGCCCAATGATAAATCCCTCGGTACTCCTCCCGCCGCCTGTTCCGGCTCTTTCTGTGTCCATCCTAAAATCTTTCCCTCCCGTTCTTCTCTCGTCCCGAACAAAAGATAACAACCGGAATAAGAGTAACCGGAAAGTACGGCGGTCGAGCACGGCAGTGAGTCTTAATTCAAGCCAAGAAGACGAACGTGCGCGGAAACGACGGGGAGGGTAATTCAGGGTAGGGGGTTAAAAAGTAAAAATCGTCGACAATCGTGGTGTCTATCTATTATTAAGTTCTTGACGAATTCAATACGCGAATGAGTTAAAATTTAAATTATTATTCTCTAACGATTGATTGGGAATATAAAATAGCTCAGTGATGCGACTTCCCTAAAACTTTAACGGAAAAAAAAACATTGTATTGAGTATATCCAGATTTACAAAGATATTGGAAATTGCATTAAAAAAGATTGTTTGGTAACATCTGTTAGCACTTAATTATTTAATATATTTTCTTGCGGTGTGTAGAATATTCGCGCGATAAAATATAAATAATAACTGAACATTATCTAACATTCTATCTATTCTGATATATAGAAGATATATAAATGAATTTCATTAAGTTATGACATGATGAAACAATAAATTGAAAAATAGCTGATGATTCGTATACTTCATTATATCTAATTTTTCTCGTATTTGCTTCTTTTTCGCCAAAGAAATTATTAGGTAGATTGATATTCGCAACATCCATAATTCATAATCAAGTGCGCTCGAGCGGTTTTTATTTGCAATCAAGTTAGTACTTAAAATGTATTTCGTTTGTTTATCGCCGAAACGGATGCAACATCCTGATCCGCTTAACGGCATTCATCGATTTAAAATCCGAGTTAACGCATTTCGAAAATACAGACGAACTCGGCGGATTATGAGGAATACGTGATTTCGTTCAAACTGCAACGGTGTTAAGTAGAATAGCCGATAATAGCCCTGCCCAAGAGGCTTTAATATAATTTACGGTAAAACTCGTCGCGCAGAGTGAACGCATGGATATTTCATATATAACCCGTTTGTCTCTTTCTTCTCTCCCGAGACGCTAATGTTGTCTCATTACTTGAAATTCCCCGAAGTTTTTTCTGAATATACCCACGTTCTTTTTGCGCTTGTTTGCGCTCGTCCGCTCAACGCAAAGCGGACGTCAACGATGCTTCTTCCTCGAATCTTTTCCCCATTAACACCGTATTAACGTCGAGACGTCTCGGCTTCTCGTAAAAAAAGGAATAAGAGAACGCAGACAGTTCTGCGGAGAGCGGTAGAAGCTTGCGGAACAATCGTATACCATGCACATTCCGCTGACTTATGAATAAACATTTTCCGAAGGCACCCAGCGGAAAATTACTCCCGGAAATACCTCGACTTTCGTCTTATATCTTCTCGTGAGAGACTCTGCGCTCTTAGTGTACGATTCACTCCTGTTTTACTATTCGCTCCTGCAAGGCTCGATAATCGAGCCTTAGAGATTTCCGTATCTCAAGAGAAAGCAGTTGAGGTATTATGTGATATTTATTGTAATAAAATCCACGTTTGCTTTTATTTAATTTTTAAAAAATTACAAATTCTATAGAATAAATTGTTTAGAGATGTAATTAGATGTGTTTTATATAGATTTAATTTAATTTAAAAAACTATAAAAAAGATTCGCTTAAAAAAATTGATATCATAAAAACTCTAGAAAACTTTAAATTATAAAAAGTTTATGTGCGTGACAGAAATTAAATAATTTATTGAAAGATAAAAATAAATATTTTTTACAATTAAAAAAAATCGGGTAATTGTATTGTGAAACAAAAAGACTGTTAAGTATTTACCAATGGTGGTTTAATGAATCGTGAAAACTGTTTTTCACGATTTAATGCTTATGCAGTGATCAGTGTTTGGTAATTAGTACGCCGTTAAAGCGTTGGTAAATAGGGAAGAGATATTGTCACTTTCTGTGAGCAGTGCAAAATCGTTTCGCGTAAAACCAATACATTAAAAGCGCGAATTTATATTGAATCGATACTCTCTGACCTTTCTCTTTTAACCGGATATGAAGGTACCGTCGGTTTTGTCGCAAAGAGAAAATTATTCGGTCTCTTTGTATTTAAAATAGCCTTGTAACTAAAATATTTTCAGCTACAATTAACGTAAAAAGTTAGTTAATATCTTTCATTATTATTTTATTCAAATTAAACAATGCGGAATATATGAAATGGAGAGAAACATAATTTTAATTCTTTCTTGTGTAAAATAATATACCTATTTATAAATGGAATTGGTTTACAACGTTTCCTCTTTTTCTCGTCTCCACAACAATAAGCATACTGTAATGCAATAATCAATATTGAGCCTTAGCAAAAATTGATTTTCTCGCGCGCAACCGCAATGTGAATCACTATTTCCGACTGAAAATCGAAAATAATTGATGACAGTTTCATTAAATAGTACATATTATATTGTACATGTTTGTGTAATGCTAGCATCTATTTAAATGCGTCGCATTTAAATTGAATTGCTCTACTGCAATAAAAATTACAGCTTAAATTTTTATATCGTACACTTATCGCAATCGATTCGGACAACGTGAAAAATCACTAGGAAACGTGCAGATTCGACTTTTCCCCTTCTCTCTCTCTCTCCATTTGCCAGAACCCCTCTTCTGACTCACCCTTCTTAGCTGTTAATAGCCTCGATCACGAAAGCAGTTAAAAATCAGGACTCACTCCCCGACACGAAACCACTTCGATTGTGAGAACGTGTAGGAAAAAAAGAGGTTTTTCGAGATGGCAAAGCCATTATATCTTGAGGCCTTTGTTTAAAATTACTCGAAAGTAGAGATGTTTTTTTTTTCTTTCTCGAAAGAAGTAAATCTCTAGGCTTAATACATAATAGGGTGGTATCACAGGTAACAAATAGTTGTTTGTTGAAGTTATACCGTGAGATATTATCACGCACAGTGTGCTGTGTTTACGAAGCGATCTGCCAGAACGCCAGGTATCGATACCGACTAATGACGCTTTCCACGCGAGTTTTCATCGAGAGCTCGATCTCATTCGGTGCTTTTCCCTAGGCCTGAATCAAAGAAAAGCTGATTTGAGAGAGTGCACCGGATTCGGAAAGGTAAAGGTTCGAAGCCCGCCGTAACGATCCTTCCTTTCGCGGACGGTACTTAGGAACGGCGAGCCGCGTCGAAGACGATAGAGACGGCGGCGCGGTGGGATATCTCTCGTCTCAAAGGCGTCTGTAAGAAAATTCTCGCGGAAAGGAAAAATCTGTAACTCAACGGGAGTAGCGCGAGGAATCCAATTGTCAGTGCCAAAGGAACGACGAAGTTCTAGCTAAAGCGGGGCTTTCGAACCCCGCCGGGTAGTGCGAGTCCCGGGGTAGCGAGAAGGAGATTTGAAAAGCGGGACCGTTGTGCCTGCCGTCGAATACGGATTTCATCGCCCACCAGCTCTCACGCTCTTAGCTAACGATTTGCTTCGCATCAAGGCGCGAAAGTTCTTAAACAATACTCGTGACAACTACAATTTTATTTTAATAACATATTAGTTTAAAAGGCGAATTTTCGTTCCATTTTCATCAGCTTATGTATATATAAAAATAAAACGCATATATATAAAATTATAGAAACGTGATTTTGAACTGGATCACACTATAATAATATATTCAAAGTTTCGAGAAAGAAAAAGATTGCCTTGTATAATTTGGGTGTTATGTCACTTTTTAGTTTTTAAAAAAATTTGAATATTAAAAATTATATTTTTGATCAACAATTACGCACATACGCATAAATCGCATTATTTAAAAGTTTGACAATTCGACCAGAAAAATCGATCGTTTGATTTATAAACTTATTTTGTATTCCTGTGAGTCTTAACAAAATTGCGAGCGTACAAATGTGGGAGATCCGACAAAAAACGGTGTAACGCGCTAACGAATGCTTTTAATCTAGTTCGGATGGATAGTACTGCCCTATGTGACTCCAATCCCCTTCTCCACGTGACCCCGAGACACCCCGATCCCGGAATGACTACAACGCGATACGTCGTACATGTACGAACATGCGCGTGTAAACGAATGCGTCCGCAATCGAACGCGGCCGGTCGGCTACACATTCTCGATTCCATCATTTGGGCTTCCGTTTGTAAATCGGCGAAGTCGAATGCGTGTGTAAACGATCGACCAATGCGGCAGTAACGAAGTCAACGTTTGCTCCGCCTCGACTACATGTCGGTATTCATCTCGCAAAAACGTCCCATTTGTTAAACTCATAATGAATATTTCATTATTTCGATGCCAAAATAAATTCTTGATAAATAACCGTTTATTTACGTGCAATTATATTCATCCAATTATACGTACATGGTCTCTCGCTTGCTAAATAAAATCGTTCACAGAAAACCTCAACAACGAAATAAAAAATCATATTGCAGGAAATTTCATTTCGCAATTATAATCTCCACCTAATTTTGTCGATGTGATCACTTTATTAAATTTCCTGCTACACGGTGGTCGCGTAATATAAAAAAAAAAGATAAATGTGTCGTTCATCAGAATAAGAATAAATAAAAAGATGTTCTATAAACCAACTCTTGGACGAAGATAAAAACACTTTATTTATGAAAGTCCATGAATTATGATATGCATACAGACCATCTTAAGCAGTGTGATTTCCAATATTTTTCCTGTTAATATTTCCATGAGTTTCTTCAGTCTTAATTGAACCATTTAAAAATATCGTAATTTTATCAAATTTCACCTTTATATGAAAATTTACGGATCTGCCTTAATATTTTTTAAATTTATTTTATAACTATACAATATGCTCTTAATTAAACTGCATCAGAATTTTCTTAGATTATTTTGTATATATTAATACTTATTAGATATACTAAAAGCTTTACCTATCGATATTGACAGAAAGTGAGACTGTTCGCGCATTATCGGACGGTAACTGTCGCTAATTAATTTAAGTAGAAAAGGGGTAGATACTTGAAACGCCACGATAGAGCACGAACAAAACACCGCGAGGTAAAATTGCCTTACGTTACAAGTTTTGAAAGTCTAAGACGATAGACGATAATATCGTTTATTAAATTTCCTTCTTTCATAATTAAGCATAATTATGTCGACTATTAAAGTTCCAACGGGGCGCAGGAAGTTGAATAGAGAAATTAAAATTTCTATGTTCCATGACGGTTTCATACGATTGCGGAAAAGACTAATTAAAATCCAGCTGCAGTCTCATATGTCGTTCATTTTGAAGACTGACGATTAAGAATCGCATTAAAAAGTAAAAGTAATGAAGAACTTTACGATTTTCTTACTTAATAAAAATATTCACCTCGGATAATCATGTCACAATAATTTTTCGATTATATAATTCCTTATTCATTTGTATAAATCAATAAGTCCTATTTTGTATAGTACATATTAATTTTGTATATTAATATGCGTTACAGGAATTTATTTATTATCAGTCAAATATTTATAATGTAATCTTTACTAGAGATATTCTTTTCTTATAAGATAGAAACGATAATGTAAAATGTTATGTTTCGCTGTTTAAATTTTCGTATTAGATTAATGCTCCTAGTTTCATGAGAATATCTCAGTTAAAACAAGACTGTGAAATTCAGATTTCCTAAACACAAATACGTTTCGATTGTAATCCGATGGCACCGTGCAATTTGTAATAGCCGCGTAATTATCAATACGTGTTTAATCCATTAGCAAAATTTTGAATTATTAGATATATATTCGACAAACAGTGCCACGATTTATAGTGTATAATTGAGAGGAATAGCGTGGTTACAATAGCATATGCAACAAACAAATGTAGGAATTCTTTAGCTAACAAATTCGAAGCGAGGAATCACTGAAAAGGCAAAATTATGGAATTATCAGTGCTAATCAGTATGTAATACGTGTACACGTATATCGGATTGCCGAATTGTCATTATTGATGCTTGGTATTACGGTAAATTGATGTTACGGAAAACTACTCGCGCGAAAGATTTCTAGTTTATACGTTTTCCGTTGCCCGAGAGGACGAAAGAGAAGAGCAAAGAAAGAGCGGGTAACACCATAATGGAAAGTCGGGCTGCGCTTCCATGTCTTCTCACTTCCTTCTACTGCGTTCTTTCCTTTTTCCTATTTCATTCTCTTTCTCTCTGCACCTCCTTCTTTCCCTCTTCTCACTTCCCTCTCTTTTCTCGCATTTCTGTCACTTCATCTTGTTCTCTCAACGCGGTACATCCGCGTAACAAGATCCGACAACAATGCTCTTCTCTCGCCTTTGTTCCAAAATTCTTTGCTCGGCGTTGAAGCTTTGTGTACTCGTCATCTGTATTAATTAAAAGTTTTTGAAGGCCCCTATCTGTCTTTTGAGTCTAGACAAGTCAACGACTGTGAAGCTTGTGACACAAGTTCGACACTTCCTCGACGTGCTATCCTAATCCTACTTTCGTCCGAACGAGAAACTTTTTTCCTAACTCTTTTTATTAGCTGTCTCAAGCTTTATCGCGATGTTCATATGATTCCCTTCGACTAAATTGCCTCTCAAAACAGTAATAGCTGATTCTTCTTACTACCTCAATTAAGGTTGGTCTTTATATTGCAAGGTTTAGAAACGTTTCTAAAATTTTAAATTTGAAATAAAAAATTAATTCGAAAAAACTTTATTTTCCTGTAGTATTGTTATTAGAATTGTCAATAATGCTTTTTACAATAAAAATGTTTTATATGAACTTTTTCCATTTTACGACAAAAAATAAGAAAGAAAATAAATCTATACGCCAGTTATTTGCCATCAGTCATAAATTTCTTTTTCCTACTAACCGATCTTATTTTATTAGATCGAATACTACAATAAATTATTGGAAACAATTTTCTTCATGTCATCTATCTACTCGAAGGGTCGAAGTCGGACTAACATTTTTAAGATTTTTCAGAAGAATTCTCGTCGATGATGTAGATTTCCCAATATGAGTAAAAAGAAATGAATACATTGGAAATATGAAACGCACTTTCAATAAATGTAACAAACTCTGCTTTCGATTATAGCTAAATGGATTTTCTATCCATTGAACTACGAAAGACAAACTGTTTTTCGAAAAATTTTACTACGCAGCGTGTTTTCTATAACAAATAAATCTTTTTCTATTAAATTTCTCGTGATATTCAATAATTTGTGATAAACCATCATAATGAATAATAAAAAGAGATTAAAATAATGATTCTTCGACGTTTAATTACAAATGCAATGAAACGAAAGAGAACGTGGAAACTGAAGGCATGTCAGGTAAATCCAACGATTATATGCAGTTATGATATCAAAATCGCGTTACCCTTCATTTATTCGGATTCATAATGGTACGTTTCATTTTCATCGTAAAACTTCGTGGTGAGAATTTTCCCACAGTTTTTCCATTATTCCGAAGCCGACAAAAAAAAAATTCAAATACTGGTTTACGCTTTCACGGGGTATCATTTATTCATTTTTCCATTATAAATTTTTTGAAAAAGATGAAAACGGAAATCCTTTAAATTTACAACGTCAACAAAGTCTGTTGCACGGGCTCGAGTGAATTTTCCAACGGGAAAAAATTAATTTTAGATGCTTTTCAAAGAATAAGTACTACATCGTTTACATTGCATTAATATTACATAGATTCATATATTCCAAATCAAATATTCCAACAACTGCCGCAAGAATTCACTAAGCCTGAATACAGTAAGACATACGTGGTATCATTGACAGAAATCTTAATATGTTCAATATGTCAATCGTATTCTAACTTTATCATCGTAATATATTGTCTTATTGACATATCTTCAACTCACTGATAATGTCGTTCACAGCGTTTCTTCTATGAAATTAAATATGTGGGTCTAGTACAAGCGGAAGGAAGGAAAAGAGATCGTAGATAGGATAGGGATTCCACTTCCGTGTATGGTAGGTAGCCCTCTTAACAGCGGCACGAAACGCCATTGTATGAAATTCAACTGGCCGCTTGGGTTTTCCAAGCTCTTTCCGAAAAATATCCCTGCTCGTTTTACCTCCTCTTTCGTCGCCTCTTCCCTTCTCCCCGCTATTCTGTCTGTCTGTCTCCCTCCCCCCTCTCTCTCTCTCTTGCTCCTTTCCACCCCCTTTTTTATTTTTCTCATTCGATCTCCGCGCTTTCGACCAACATCCCTTGTCAGTCGATCCCAAGCGAGATCTCTAATGGAATTGTTCCATCGGACGATATCATGCGCCGGTTCTGCATTTTTCATCGAACATTGACTATTCGAACTACCATGAAACTCTCCTCGACGGATCGTTACATGCGAGTTGATATAGAGAAAAAGCTCGCCAGAACTTGGTCTGCCAGCAGGTTAACGTTTTCGAATATTCGCTGAATGGTTACTCGCTCGTCACGGACTTGCGTACATTGTTTTTGGCCCGCTCGCTTTCGCGATACGTTCGTATGCAATTGTTTTCAAATGCACTCACGTAAATCGAATGTCTCATGTTGATAAGGCAATAGAACTTTTTGATGATAATCTTTTAATATTCATCAATAATTTTTTTATCATAAGAATTGTGTCAGGATATGTCACAAATTTTATGATTGCAATACCAAATTGTGGCAGTATAATCTTATTTTTTATGAAACTGTGTTAACAATATAATGTACCGAAGTCACACGAGACTGAATTTAAAAAAAAAACGTATCATATTAGAAAATCTTGCCAATAGAATACGATTCGCTTTATTCGCTATACATATTTCTCTTGTACTCTCTTCACTCCTTTATTTCATACTTTAACTTGTAGTTTCCTGAAAATGCGAATTAACTTCGCACTATAGGAGGCTGGGTAAATCGGGGGTATTACCGGGTACCTTTTTTACGACTTAAGGGCTTTACCAGGTTTAAAAGTGGGTAAGAGGTTACGAAAAGCGTGTTAGGTACGGTCGATATACCATGAATTAAGGCGAATGACTCTATTAAGTTTTTCCTTCATTCTCGCGACATAAAGCATACATGACGATATAATATCTCGCACAGTGTGTATATTGATTCTGCAGCTGTGTTTCACACACGAGTATTCCATATTTTGTCATCATGTTTTTGATGTCAATGAGAACCAATAGTTTTCATCAAAGCCAATTAAAATTCTATTCGACAAACAGAAAAAAAAACGCTAAAAATATCATCATTGCAGACTCTCAGATGTATCTCGTTTGGTGCAATAAATGTGATTTGTTCGTAAATAAGAATATTATAAAACCATTAAAAGTTCTCTTTTTCATTTTGCGTGAATATAATTATCCGATATGATATATAAAGCATATGTTTGATTATCAATGGCGTTATCATTAAAAAATATAAACTCGAATATCATAAAAAAATATTAGTAGAAGAATCCGCTTCGGTACTGTATCCATTATTGAGAAATGTAATATTTGTATAAAACTACAAGTTTCCAAGACGATAACAATTGAAGGACACAATGATAACGGATAATTCTCGAACTGTGCACGACGAGCGGTTTTAAGAGCTTTCTTAATTGATCGGCCAAACTAAGTAAAGGAGTAAAAGGAAATCGTTAAGAAGTGCGAGCGACTAAGGAAAATTAAGGGAATATCGGAGTGGTGAACGGGACGACGATGGAAAGTTCGTGCACTATGGGAAGAGATCGAGAGCGCGGTGGGTCGAAAGGAAGAAAGGAGGACGGGCAGAAGGAGACGAGTGGAAGAGAAAAAGAAGGCTCAAGTGGCTGCAACTTCGGGGGTTTTCTAGTCGTCCAGGTAGCCGTAAAGAATTCATGAAAGGTAAATCATTTCCTTCGACCGCTCGCTCGCTCGCCTTGCGGCGGAGCGCCGGAGGTTTCCTTAATGTTGCGATATTTTACGAGAAAACTCTTTAAATCTAATATATTACTGGCAGTAATTAAATATAAGTTACACCGCGGCGAAGCTCGCGCGCTAAAGTATAGTCCGTCAGCGAGAGTGCGTGATGCCGACGTTTCCCGAAGGAATTGGACAATAATTCGCCGCTCGCCGAGATGAAAACTTTTGACAGCTTCGCGAGCGGGGCGGAAGCATCACCGTCGCGCCAATACTTTTATAGCGGGTGGAATTTACAGAAATGTTCGCCGACCTTGTTCGTCGTTCTCCGTCGCCCCTCCACGCGCGTTCTCGAATAACAAGGCTAACATTTCGCAAAAATGGTAACGTTTCGCTGGAAAATTTATCGTTATCGATGAACGTTGATTGTTCGCGAAACGATCCGGTGTTCTGGCAGAAAATCGCGACTTTTCTCTTTTATTATACTTTTCTTTTTTTTAACTTTGACTATTTCCGCCCCATCGGAATTCCTCGGGTGCAAAAACTTTTTTCCTTCTTCGAACGAAACTGCACCGACGCAGCCGCTTGCTCTACGACTATCTCGCTCCCTCTGGAAAAGCCGACACGTCGACTACGAAGTCAGGTGTGCCTCCCGCTAGCTAGTTGGAATTTATGTATGTCACGACAGCCTGTTGCTCGGTAGCCAACTCATATGTATTAGGCTCGAGCCGGCGACAGGTAATAGCCAGAAGCTGAGTCTAAAACATACCGCACTTCCGAACGTCAAATTTTCCACATTAAATTTCACTGCTCCTTCCTCTAGGCGAAACAGATGTGCTGTTTGAGTCTAATCGTGAATTTCTACGTTAAATATAACAGCTCTTTGTTACCTACTTATTCACTCAAAAAAATTTGCATGTGAATATATACTTGGACGGTCGAATTACACGTATGAATTGTCGTGCAAATTTCGATCACTATTCATCGGCTAAAATAGCGATGCTCTAGTCAGATTATCTGCGTCCAGAAGCCCATTCGGAACTTCGATAGCCCATATCGATGTAACGCCGATTAAGCGTTGTAATCAAATGATAATGAGGCTGACAAGAGATTGCGTAATAATCTGATATGTAGTATATCGCGTTTACATATTATCCTCTCCATGTATCAAATGTAGGATTTGAAGATTATGTATGAAATATGGTTGTATTTATTAAAAACTAAATTAGAAACTCTCGAAATAACTTGTAATTATTTTAAATAAATTGCCATAAAATTCAACATTGAGTTCTCCATTATCATAAATATATTTTTTTATAAAAGATTATGCTGCATATATTTTTTCAAAATATACTTTTATTTGAACATTCTTTCTACTCAGTCTTTCGTGACAAAGAAAACAACAAGGTTGTTAAAGGACTTATTTCGCAAAGATCCGAGGGGGAAAAATCCGAGAGAAAATTGCTTTCGTCCTCGAATGTCTTAGAACGCAAAAATTTTAATATCAGGACATGATTTAAAACCTACGGTTAATTAAATGGAATCAAATGGACTCACGCAAAATAAATTACCCACTCGTGAAAAACGTCTGTACCATCTTGATATTTTTCCTTCCGGAAAAAAAATCTTCGAGTGATTTAATTTGCCAAATTGAAGATCACCTGCCATTCGCTACGTAAATACCTTCTCAATTTTGTGACTATCTTTTATGAATATGCCAGACGCGTGTACTCTCTGAGAACATGATGTACTAGCGATAACCAGAGAGAGGCGAAAGAAAAAGCGAGAAGGTATAAGAAAGATAAATCACGAACTCAGCGGCGATCAATCTCGGGATATCTGCTATAGAAAGCCCTTCGTATCTAAGCCGTAACTTAAAGTCTGGAAAGAGGAATATGATGCACGGACGGTTGTCGATCCACGAAGATTGTGTGATCCTTTTTTGATTGCAAGTCGACCATCATGTCGCTCTTAATATAGTAGATAAAAACGATAACAGTCTCGATGATTCTGTAAAGTAATTTCCGCAAAATTCCCTTGTTCCTCATTATTCTCTCTATTCCACTAAGTGTCTTACGTGCCATTATGTATCGCTGCGAGTTACATTTTCATCGTACTTTCGGAAAATGTGCATTTGCAAGCGGAACTAATATTCAAAATTTAAAGCCGATATTAGACAAGATGCAAGCTGCTTTCAAAGTTAAGAAGGATATAGCGAAATATTCGGCAACGAGCGATACTTGTGGAACTCACAAAAGGGCCGTTTCTGTTTCTCCTTGACCGGCTTTGCGAAAACCGTATCCCCCACGATTTTCCCCGGGAATATCAAGATGGATCAAGGTATAGTCCAAAGTTGTGCCGTCGTAGCATTAATTCGGCAGGTCGTGGAACTACTCCGTGAGTGCTATCTAAACATGCTAATCCCTACGTGGCCACTGGAAGCGCACCCGAGTAAGAGGAGCGTCCATCCTCGTTCTTTGTGGCTCGCCCTTAGTATCCGTTTCGGGAACCGCAAAGCCCGCCAGGCCGTCGAAACTTCCCCGCAGGACATATAAATGGCCGCCTTGGGGACAGCGCTCGACGTGAAAGGAGGGACGTACGGTATCGGCCGACCGTTTCGCAAGGAACTCTCCGCACGAACGTCGAAGGTGACCCTGGACCAAATTTACTGAGAGGATCGAAGATAGTGCGCCCTGCCGCACGAAGAGAGATCACGGATGATCCAGCCGTCGTTTTTCTTCCTTTTTCCCCCTTTTTTTTCTCTTCTCCGCGAATCTCGAAAACGCTCACACACGCATGGCACGCGACGAAAGCGATATCGCCGCGGTTCACGGTAACGTCTTTCATAACGAGATATTTCATCCTCGAATCTCTCGGTTACTTACGGTTAGCGATGCTTTAAATTCGACGGTGCGCGAGGTGGAGGATAAGGCGTGATCATAAAACGGCACGCATCTATATAACGTATCCCTTCTCGCACAGAACTTATAAATTTTATATTGCAGCGTTGCATGAACTTTTTGCGTAAGGCAAACATTTCCCAGGAGCGTCGTTTCTTATTTATATAAAAAATGAGGAGTGATAATGCCGTTAAAATGCGTATGATCGTAATCGCAGACCTCGTTACATTTCCGGAATCCTTTCAGGAATCGCATTTTTAGCCAATTCCGACTTGTAATTCGTTACGACTCGTGGCTTGTTTATGCTTGTCAATAAGTCCGCCTCACGAATTAGCAAGTACCGAACTGTAACAAGTCGGATTCCACGGTGTGTTCGTGTGACTTAGCTCTAGTTCGTGGATTTAACATAGATTCGTGCTCATCAGCAATTGAAATAGGTAGCGAAAAAATTATAAACTTTCCAGCAATACATATTATTTTAAACGGTAAAATTTTAAAAACCTTGGAAAAACGCAAAAGGCGAATGTTTAGAGAGTTTCTATCCGTATGAAAAGAATGCTTCAAATTCCACAATTCTTCTTCGTATGTTTCTAAAAATTCTAAAGGTTTCCTATTTGACTGAATACCCCATGATGGAAACAAGTTAGCGACTGAATTACGTTTGCCTAGACGCGCAACATATATTTTTCGATAAGTCAACTGGGCGGTCCAATGATGATAGTTGGTTAGCTCGACAAGCCCTTTGACTTGCAGCCTGTATTTACCGACATTCAATGGGAAGGACGAGCCACGAGCTATCCTGATCCCACAACATGTAGCTGAGGATGACTTGGTGTAATTTGCTAAGGCTTAAGTTTCTACAAATAGTAAAACCTCAGCTTTTCCTTTCATTACGTAATTGACATAATCTAACATGATCGAATAAAAAAAAAGTTGATTGAGCTTGTTGAAAATTCCTGCAATTATTTTCACAGCAAATAAATCAAGCAGACTCAATATTTTTCTTCTTGTTCCATAAGGAAAAGAGAAGTATACTTTAAAGACTTGCGTAGAAGAAATTATGAGTACGGCAAGTCTAATATATAGTAAGTTTCATGCGCTTAAAGTTTGTCAAAGACTTGTACAATTATCGAAAGAATTTGATATATTTATTCTACTTTGCTTGTTGTTATCAGACTTCTTTCGTACTGCCTCGCCGTAAAGTTATACAAACTCAAATCGTCAACTATTTATCACTATTAAATTATTTAAAAGTGCACAACGTCGTTACCGTTCGTCACATTAAATCTTATTTTAAAGGAAATTCAAATATTATCGAAAGAATATTGCGGTAATTGTTTGTTTGCGAGATAGACCAATATGTCTAAATTAATTCCTTTTTGTAAGCCTATGAGAGCAAAATCGGACACTTGTTACTGAGTGGGCAAATTTCAACGTTTCGCGAATAAAATCACCATGATAGGTGCATACATGTCAGAGCACGTATACACTGTACGATATTTCCTACTTTTACAGTTTTTCACATATACATTTCGCTCAATAATGTCGTCCATTGAAACAACCTGGTAACGCATTTGCTGTTTCGTCGTCGGCGCGTTGCACGAGTAAAAAACGAGTTTCGCGTGTAGACCGAATACAATCGACATTGCTAGCGCAACGATGTACCGCCATGTTTGCATGTGGGTAGATATATATTGCATACACCCCCGCGTGACCGACAGTCACGTTCCTGTATTCGATACCGAAAACAAAATACGGCGAGCTGTGTCCGAGAAACAGTCCCGCATTGTCATACGCTAAAAATAATATTTTTCGATAAATATTCGCGAAATACCCGGGTTTTCTATAGGTTCGTATACATGAGCAAAAAAAATACAAAGAAAAAAATAAGCGCGAGAAGATTACCGTGTGCCGCGCGCGGGTATATTAAAATACACATGAAACTGAGAGGAGTAACGTAAACTAGTTTATATCATTAGTGGGATTGCAAAACGGGAAACGTTCAAAAGCGTATTTTACTCAACGACGTGGACGACGGTAATGCTGTACGTTAATCCAACTAAATGAAAGACGACGAGCAACAGGAAGCAACTTGGCGCGCCCGTATACACATGATATTATATGCCGTATGTGCACCGCCCAAGTCAGTCGGGAATCCGCTGGCCGGCCGTATAATTTTGTTTGTTTATGGTCGGCGCTATGCTCGATTTTTCACCCCTAATGGACGCGCTTCAACTGACAAATGACCGCCGGCCGATCCTTTTTTCCGGACGACAGTCCGGAATAAGAGCGTACCGCGGCGTCGGCTTATGTCGCTTATTTAATGTCCGTTCTCGTAAATTTAGAGGTAGCGGCTGTCTACCGTGCGTCTACGATGTGTGCATGAAATATAGAAGATGGTCGCAGTGCGCGAAGCGAACTCGGCGATTTCGAGTAAACTTGGGCTTTACGTCGTATATTTTTTTACAATGCACCTACAATGTTTGCATTGCATGGCGTAGGATTAAAAATATTTTTTCGAGCGCAAGATTTAGTTGTAAAGAAGAAAAGAAAAGATTGTAAAAAAGGGATAATAATTAATTATGAAGCGAGTTAAAATTTTAGCGCAAATTTTAATTTTTACGTTATTACGATTTATAAAATGTAATTGCACAAAGATATTCGACTATATAAAAAAGAATTAATTTATTGGTAAAAATCACGTATTAAATTCCGTATTAAAAATATCCCTCTTTACTGCGAAATGTATCACGTGTGCCCTACGATACCAACTAGCCGGTTAAAATTTTAAAAGAAGGCGAGGCGTATTTATGGAGTAATTAAAACGGTGCGGGTACAAACTTGGCTCTCGGGGAATGTCGTATCGAGAACAAAAAAAAATTAGGACGAGAGCAGAGCGCGGGTGGCGCAGCGCGCGAGACAAGGCGGGACAGGGTGAAGAACCCGCGGAAGTTTAATTTCGAGGCAGTATCGGCCGGCAGTGCCGTATACCACCGGGGCGGTGTTTAAGCTGCGTCGTTGCATCCAACACTAAATCATAAGATATTAGAGAGTGTTCCGGACCCTCCCCCGCGCGCGCTCCGGCCAGTCCCTCTCACGCGAATCCCTTTGCACCTCCGTGGCCCGGGCACGGGGTAGAACCAATTTTTCTCTCGGCTGTCGCGCCAAGTTATGAAGAAATGAAGCTATCCTGTACCCTGTCTGCCACCTGCTTCTTTCGTTTCTCTTCTTCCTACCTTTCGCCTTTGCTCCACGGATACGTCGAGGGTCTTCCGTTTTTGTCACGTTCGCGCAACCGACCGGGTGTTTACCTTCCCCTCGCTCGAGGAAACGCGTCCGTTTCCATCTCGTAACACTCGTGTTCCCCGTCGACATCCATCTCAGTGGAATCCAATAAAATCAGACAAAAGCTAATGCTCGATGTTACCGCTTTTCTCGCGCAACGTCAGCAGGAAGACGTCGGTGGCGTCGCAGTGAAAATTGCCCCGAGAAGAAGAGACGCTCTCTGCGGATTGTCATAGTAGACGGCGTTGATAGCCGTTCGACAGTTTGCGTCGGATCGATTTGAATTTGCCGTTTGATTCCTATTTTTCTAAAGGGCGGCTTTTCTCTCTACGAGATAGAGGGAAGTCGCTGCTCCAGAGAGAGAGAGAAAGAGAGAGAAAGAGAAAGGCTGTGACCTGCTTGGGGCTGAGGAAATGTGTAAGGAACAGATGAATGTAGTGATTACGCGTGCGGGAGGCACTTTAATGGAACGGAGATAAAAATAATGGAGCTCTTTCGATCATGGGGAGAGCGATAAGCGAGGGTGGAAATCGAGGCGGAATAACAAAAAGAGACTTGGCCCCATGTTCCCAAACTCGACACCTCTATTCTCCTCTGTGATTTCTATTATGACACATGGACAACGATCATTGCCGGCGGAAATACAACGCGCGTCGATCTGCGAATAAAGATACGAAAATATTACGGCAGAATGTATCGGTGGAATGGCTCGCATCTCGGGCGTAACGTAGCGTGCTTAATCGTCGAGCAGCGTTCGCCGACAGCTCGAATGAGCGATATTAAAATATTGCCTTCGGAAGGCGCCGGAGGATGCGGTATATACCTACGGTGTTGCTTATACGATGCTGAAACTCTCGAAGCTCAAGAGACGTAAAGTACGGTGCGCGCGCGAAGGAGGCGTTGGGCGTTTCGTCGTCTCGCGGTCTCGCCCATTGTGCCGGCGCTATTAAATTAAACGCGGAAGAAACTACTTAATGCGCGTTCCATATGCAGATTCACGTCTCTCGTCCCGGCTTCCACGCGGGGTCTCATACCCCGCGAGATAATATGGTCTCTTTGTATCCATTTTATGACGCCCATCGCCGTAAACTGTTGGCAGCTAACGGAAGCTCAGGGTCGGAAAGTTACACCCGGCTGCCGCCTTCCCGTTCTTCCGGCGCGATGCCGTCGATGCCTTGAATAGATACATTCCCGGCCTCCCGTTTAATCGATTACTCAACCGGAGGACACTTAATTCGAGCGGTATTTCTGTTTGCCGAAGGGATACGAACGACGGCGACGTCGAAAGCATCGCCAGGTTAAGCCGTGGACTCCGCACGGACGACGGACACGGGGGGGGACCGCGGATAATCGGGGGGGTTTTGTTTGCACGGAAAAGTACACATCGACACCGTGATCCGATAAAATCCTAATTAAATCGATTAGGAGAGCGCCGCGACGGGGGTATACAAAGGGGATGCTCTGACCGCTACTGGTAAACCGTCGACCGGGGATAATGCTATTGGAAACTTGCGTAACTGCGGCACAGGACAGGTAGGTATGGGAGAAGCAAGGAGGAAGAACGGTCGCGCTCGATAATATCGCAGACTTTGGACGTACAGGGCTGAAGGGTTCCATTACTGCCGATCGTGAGAGACTATTCGGATTAAATGGCAGGGCCATGCGCCTGGCCGGGCGAATGTTTCCGTAAATTTCGCCGAGTATCCGTTACCTCCGAGGTAACTTGCCGCAATAAGCGGCGTGGAACGAATAACGCGAATTCCCACTTCACTCGATCACTGTGATATAAATTACATCTTGCGACCTATTCAGTCTGTCCTCTACTTATACCCCAGCCGTCGTAAATATTAAAAGTTTTAATTATGGATCTAATAAATGTATGGATTAATGTAAAAATTATGTTTCGTCCGTAGTTTAATTTCAAATTGAAAGCTATACTTTTGTACAATTAATTTTTCATATTCTCTAGTCATGTAGAAAATGTTATAATTTAAATTCAATTAAAAACTCTCGCATTGAGAATGTGAATATTATTAAATTTATAAAAAGATTTTACGAAAATATGCAAAAACACAAAGAATTATAATCAAACAAATGAATCGTTATATATGTAGAGCAAATAAGATGTAAGGCATACGCAATGCCAAAGCAGAAAAAATGCGCATACTTTTGGCTTTAATTTTCAAGTAAAAAAAAGTTTCTTTTTTTCTTTGTGCGAATCACACAGCGAAAAATTCGGTAGCGCCATATCACGGCAAAGAAGGGTGAAAAAGGGCGAAAGAGGACGCGGAACGTGCAGGCAGAAGGGAATAGACCAGTGTTTATCGTGCGATTGCCGGAGGCGGCTATTTTGGCGCTGCACTGTCACCGCGCTGCGCTGCCGGAAATAAAAGGAAAACGTACTTCCGCCACCGTTTCTACTACCGTCGCGAAAAAGGCGAAATGTCGCGGAGCCATTATCCCTGTCGCCCACCGTCGGATTCTATTCACCGCCTCCAGTGCACTCTTTATACCCGTAAACGAATAAACCGGATGCAATATCGAATTGCGTTTTACGAGTGATCTCTTTCCGCAACTTTACCGTGCTCCGAGCAAAATGACGATTCGCCATTCGCAGTATTATTTCTAGTCGACCGGGTAAACTGCCATGTGAATTATTTTACCGATTAAATTTTCCAGCTATTAACTTTTAAATTGTAGAAATCTTGTTTTTTTTATCTCAAATTTACTTTTAATTTACGCAAGATTCAACTGTCTGCTGCATCATTTTAGTTGAACAGGATTAACTATAAAAATTCAATTACTTTGAATATTTAGTCCATTTATAGGTACTTATTGTTAGACATTATACATTTCTATATGTATAATAAAAGATCATTCTCAATTTATCCAATTTAGTTTATTGTATTTCAACTGTCTGCTGCATCATTTTAGTTGAACAGGATTAACTATAAAAATTTAATTACTTTGAATATTTAGTCCATTTATAGGTACTTATTGTTAGACATTATGCATTTCTATATGTATAATAAAATATCTTCTCAATTTATCCAATTTAGTTTATTGTATTTCAAGAATATCTTATATGAATTTTATATAGCAGAATAAAAGTCAGATTTGGGTAACAAAAGTCTGTCTTTTCCGAATGTGTCATTACACTCGTTACATATCTGTTCACATTAAATCATACAACAAAATAATTATTGAAAGTTACTATCTGAATATCTCGAAAAAGCGATAATAAGAGGTTATTTGGAAATTGCACTAAAACAATAACTGACATTTTGTTACTGACACAAATGACCACTTTTCTATTGATATATTGACAAGCAAATCAACAATCTTAAGTCTGTCTGAATAAAAGCTCTCGTAATTTACGTTCAGAAAGAGAACAAGATTCTCAAGAAGATACATGTATCAAATTTTATGTAAAAAGTGCAATGCTGTATACGAATTTACCGATACGTCGCCTTACAAACGGTCACGAATTATGACTGTTGCGACAATGTTTCATACGAAATGGCTACTTTCCTACGACGTGTTTAACAGTTGATAACGATATGACCGCGGGCTGCCTGCCGCGCTATTGCGCCATTTAAAAATGCGATAGAAGCGACTTTTTCACGGTAATACCGAGCGCACCATATATGCGAGAAACCGACAACGTTACCGCGGAATTCAAATCGGTATCTCGGTGGCAGAAAATTGAATTAATACACTAGACTATCGGTCTGTACACTTCGCCCTTACTTAGCATACGAGACGTAACCGGCTTTAAATATGGCGCTACTTAATTATGCACCGTGTAATAAACTGCACGCGCCGCGCTCACGGCTGTAACGAGCTGCTCGTAAAAATGAGCAGTAAGATACAGAACAAGTCTTCCTCCCCGTGTCAAGCGTTAATGGTGTCTCAAATTAGACGTGATGTAAATGTTTCGCACAGACCGTCAGTTGTCGTGGACTCTTCTGCGCGAGATTAAAAAATCTTTAATTGATCAATGCGACAAAAGTTAGATACTTGTAGAATTATAAAAATAATTATAAATTATCAAAATAATTATCAAACTGGTTGCTAGAACATTAAAACTTTTTGCAGCATTATCGTCGCTCGAGCGTTCTATATAATTATTTTGATAACAGAGTATAATTATTTTCAAATCTGTATCTGGCTAAATTCTTAGAACAAAAACCATTCAGTAAAACCGTTCTTTCTTAGAACAAAAACCATGCGCGTATGTTTAAAAAGCACAATGTATTAAATATTTGATATTTTACTTATAAAATAAAATATTTGCATCACCTCTATTTCTGCTGTTAAAATGAATAATTCGATCAATAATTCAACTAACGTTTAATTTAAATCCCGCTAAGTAATGTAAATAGCTTGAATAACTCAGATATTTACCTGTCTAATCGATACGAAAATGTACATTAATAAAATGCATAATATCTTAGCTAAGAAACGAAATTATTCAAATTTGCACTACGGCGTAAAAAGCGCCAACAATGTTAGTATAAAAGGATCGCGACATCCGCCGGCCATTTTATTCGCTCGGACTACGAGAGAACGAGAGACAGAAACTCCGGCTAAGATCTCTGTGTGAAATTACTGACTGATGTCGAGATTTCTACTCGCGAAGGAAATATATCTAGACTGGCAGACGGGCCGCTTAAATTTTTTAAATACAGCTTCTCGCCTCGTTGCTCCGATCTTTTCTTGCCTGGCGTTCCCAGGGGTCGCTTCCACCCGGAGAATCCGCCCTGTAAAAAGTTTATCGTTTCGCCGAATGTATAGACGTAGGTAAGCCGGAAGGGGGAGGGGGGAGGTAAACAACGAGTTAATTTGATGTTCGAGTACAGCGGAGTATGCCAGAAAATCATTACATTCAGCGGAAATGCCGGGAAAAATATATTCTTGCGAACGTGGTGTGTTAATAAAATTCGATATAATTGATTTAACAAAATAATTTGATATTCCAATAATTTGATATGTCAATCATAGAAATTTATATTTAACGTGTTACGTTTCTATTTCACAAATCTGCAAAGGGCTTCCTTCTGAAAGTATAAACCATCTTAAATGTCACTCGTTAAATGATACCTTTTAATTAATGGAAATTTCGTGTAGTAGACAACCAGATATCAATTAGGAATTATAAGGCTTGTATGTATATTCAGAGTAATATAACCCTCGTAATTATCGAGGTAATATAAATTGACGAATCCAATTAATAAAAGCATTAGCGAGCAATGCGATAATTAAAATCTGAGAGATTCCGTACGTTAGATTCGTACGCGGATATTTTGAGGCTAGTTTAATATTCGATCTTATCGACCGCGAGTATTCCAGGAGGTCGCCGCGGCGACCCGTAGTGACCTCCTTCGCAAAATCCTCTCTGGTTCTCTCTCTCAATCCGTGATCCACCCCCTCTCCTTTTTATCCCGTCTTAGTCGTTTCTCCTCTTTCCGCTCATGAAAACGAATATAAATACACGGAGCGTATATGCAACGTGTAGGTATATGTGGATATACCGGTCACGGCGGAAACCTTGCGGGTTGAAGAGACAGAAAGGAGAAGAAAGAAGCGGTCTCGAAGGACTCGACAATGTGACAGCGTAGAGAGGAGGGGGAGAGGAAGGGGCAACCTTTCCCGCTGCCCACCGTCTTCTGGGATGAAATAGACGGTGAAGGTTAGAGAAGATACTGAGATTGGAGGTACTGCGGGAATCCGTCGTCGGGCTACGGGAGAGACGAGAAAAGGAGAGACAACCATCCGCGAGACGCTGGGGGTAACGAAGATCGCCGGATAAAAGCATCATGACTTAGTGATGAACTCACCTTTTGCCAATCCTCGCGCGCCCACAGCTCGGTTTCCGAAAGCAGAGTGGAGAATCTTACCTTCCCTCTATGTTCCGTCTGCAGGAAATCTAATTCGTACTACCGCGTGGTAATGCTCTTCAAAGAAGAGTTCGTCAGCGAGCTAAAGACGTTTCAGCAAGTGGACGCGATTGTCGAACAAAGTGGAAGTGTTATTCTGTGTCTCAAGCCGTAAAAAGGAGCGCAATCTTACGGATGAGATACAATTGTTTAGGAAGGACATAGGCGACATATGCACAAGTATTTGTTAAAATAGGAAATACGTCAGAGATCGACTGTGCGCTAGACGGAAAGAAAGAGAGCCAGTCAGGCGCATCGAGGCGAGGAGCGTTTACCGGGGAAAGCGAAAAACTGGTCTTAGCGAAAAGAGATACAGCGACGTGAGGTTTTTGGGGAACGAGTCGAAATTGACTTCGCGTACGTCCGTGGAATATTCGAGTTCATCTCGCTATTAACGTATCACGCGCGAACGTGGGAACGCGGACGCGTTGGCAAGAAATACCGCTTATAATTATTGGGGGTCGCGCGCGCCGGTCCGCTGCCGCGCCGATAATAAAACGTTTAATTAACCGTTCAGTATGGATTTGACGAAATTTATGATATATAACTTTCGCAGTATAAAACAAAGCCCCCCCCCCGCCGTCCCTC
>VBVR01000681.1:0-43499 GCA_011638315.1 Tetramorium parvispinum | reverse complement strand
AGAGATTTCGAAGCTTATACCTTCGTCATACGTGACCGCACACTATGTTTTTCTCGCATCGCCGACATTTATTGCATACTTTTTACGAGCAGTTCCTGACTTCAGTATTTTTCACGAAATTACTTGTCCTCGAATATAATTTCAGGCTGAAGAGCAATTGCGAGACGCGTACTATTATAGACGAGCTAATTTATTTCCACATTTATCGTCATAAAAACTATAAAGACTTTTAGTTACATAAAAACAGTAAAAATGTAATCATGCGCGAGCGCGAATAGTACGTTATGTATATTATTATAGATCATATGAATATTGAAATATTTAGAGGCAAGAAGAAAATTGCTCTATTACATTGCATATTAATCGTGGCGTGTTCTTGGTATTGTTTAGTAACGCATAGTTTACACTAATTATTCTCCTTAATTTTGTGGTTAATAACGAGAGTCAATATCTTCTTTATTCTCTATCAGTTCCAGGAAGATTGAATGTTATTACTTACGCGATTTTACGTATTATTTAGAAATAATGCCTTAAGGATCATGCCTTCCGCTTGTGATTCTTAAAGAAGCCAATCAAAACTCCCGAGAAAAGGTACCAGATTTACGAAAAAAAAAGAAAAGAAAAAGGAAACTTAATTTTCTCACGTACATTCGCATCCATATAACTTCATAATTCTGGGTTGCTCTCTTTACAGAGATGAACAAGTGGGTGATTAATGAAAAGCGAAAGATGCCTTAAAGTTTCTAGTACAGTCGTCAGTGAAAAACACAAGTTTCGCACTTTCCTGGAATAATTCGCAGCTTATCAGACACGCACGGTTGCGCAATTTATCGGCGACGGAATATTCTGGGACATGTTCCTTTATCGGTTTCCAGCATCGCGATTGAATCTGAACGCGAATGAATCTAATGGAGCTACATGCGCAGTCTCCAATGTTGCGCGAATCATACGATTGTACAAAAAGAAAATGAGAATATCCGAGCTTCGTGTTCGCAAGACCAATTTCGCATAATTACGATGTTTTCGCAGAAACCACAAATAAAACGATTAGCGTTCTCTTTAAATCTTCAGCTTCTTGCAATATTAATTCAAGATTAAAATAGTAAATAATTTTAATATCAATCAGTCGCGTTCCCGCCAAGGATTTTTCGATCATAAAAATTCCCTCCTTTCATTTATTACAATTAAGAAAACTTACAAAACTTATAAAACACTTTTATGATTGTATAACGTATTTATCATGTTTCAAAGATACAATATGAATCATTTATTACAAAATGCAATTTTTTAATAGCAAAGATAATTTACAAAGCTTCTTCCAATGTTTATATATTTATTTATTCAAAAATTATATTTTATAAAATTATATTAAAGTTTCTTTAAAAATTATGATCAAAATATAAGATTAAAAAATTAAAAAAATATTAATATCAGCAAAATCATATTCTTCCGTTCACTTAGTCTATAATAAAAACGATTTAATCTCAAAGTTAAATGTAAAAATTCTCAACAAATATTCCACAATGTAGCATTTAATAAATCTGCACATAACAAAACAATTCATTAAAAATTCATATGTTTCTTTCAACAAATAAGTACTTTGTGCTAAAGGCAGATAATTGCGACACTTTCTTATCCAAATTGCACCTTTCCTCTAGCAAAAATAAACGGAAATAAAAAGGATTGCGTATTCTTTTGGGCGGCGACGCGAAGGCCAACGAGAACAAGTTCGAGACAAAACTGGAATCGAACGCGTGAATTCGTTGAAGGACCGGTAACGACATATACGTGGAGCTTTTTGCAACTTTTTACTTTTCGAATTAATTGACCTCGACGGAGCTACCGATAATTCTGACGAGCTAAATCATAAATGTAAAAAATATAAAGAAAGCATAAATGTATGCACAATAGATGGTATAGATACTCTGGATCATAGATATTCTTGAATGTTTAAAATGGATTCTTTATGTATTAGTCTACGAGACTATCATGTTCTTCGTATTTGTTCTGGATTTTAAATCTAAATCAATTTGTGTTCTAAAATCATCATTACTTCAGTAAAAGAGATACGTTCAGATACGTTCAGAATTAAAGTCTAAATTTAATGACATTATTTCAATTGACTAACTCGTGTCTTTGATATTCGTGGTTTTGAAACCGATACAATATATATTTCTTTTTACAGTCAGATCTCACACACAAAAATCTGTGTATTTCGTACTATTATTATTATAAAGCATAAACAGCAAATTGCGTGTGCTTTATCATTACGTCGATTTCACGCGTTGCGACTCGTTGGAACGTTAATCAATACAATCCGATAAAGCCGTGACCGCCGTATAATAACAGGAGAAATAATTTTTGAGAAGTAATGAAATTAATCTTATACGATATGTTATTAAGAGGAAATACAGATTATACACACGCGTAGGACGTACGTCACGTCGGTGTGGTTAAGTTATTCTCGATCGGAAACTCCGCATTTTGCTTTTAGACCCCTCACGTATGTATCAGCATGCAATGATCAAAAATACAAACACGTCGGTTAAACCTGTCGTGATAAAGAGCCGAGGCTATTTATAGTCCGTGTTCGCATCGCTATTTGGCGCTAAATGAAATTGCCGTCTCCATATTTGTCATGTACCTCCTATTTAAAAAAAAAAGCTACCGAAAATTTCAGCGGTAAATAAAGTCTTCGACTTTAGCATGCGTGCTTTTCAAATGAAAATTGGTTCCAAATAAAAATTCAAGAATGAAGCTGCAAAAGAGCCAGCAGAGAACTTTTTTAAAAACTCTCTTAAAAAATCTTAAAACTATTTTAGCTTCTCGAATTAACATATTTCTTTTTACTGTACTTGTAACATTTTTTAATTTTGTTTTAACAAAAAATCGTGTTTGTATTAATTAAAGTTACTTGCCAGTTTGTGTCGTGTCCATCTCATTTCTTCCGATTTCTCACGCTTAGCGCAAAATATGACCGAGCCATTCCGGTTACGGTTAAATGCCAAGTCGTCAATACAGGTCGCGAAGTATGATCGTTATCCGCGCATGCAACATGCGCATCTCGAACGGCGATATCCCTGATACCCCGAGGGACAGTCACGAATTAATTAATCGCCGAATAGACGTTAGCGTAAACCGTAATATAATAATGGCGATCTGCTGGTGACGATTAAAGCCAATCCACGGCGAAGACATGCGGAGAAAGTCCGTCCGGCCCCGTGCCGTGTACGCCTATGTCCGGTCATTGCACCACATAATTCCTTCTACTTTTTTTTTAACTCATGCTACGATGATCACTACGGGTGTCAGAATGGAATTTCATCGAGACGCTTTTTCCACGTGTTATCGCGAATATATTTCGACATTCCGTTTCCCTTCTTTCGTTTCGCCCTCGGGGACCAGACCGAAATCTAATCGGAAGGCCTCTTTTACGTACAATGGAATAAAAGTGGAAGAAGGACACGTGACAAAAGGAGAGTCACGTGTGACTTCTGAAAATCATGTTTTTAAAAATCACATTTTTTCATTGATTTAAATTCGTTAGTGAATTCTTCAGCGAAGCTGATTTTCGCTCGACAAATACCTCTAGATAAATTTATGCGACGTATCCTCTCAGGTTTCAACATTGAGTAACATAACAGCTACTTTTTATTGAATTGCATTCCTTCTGAGAGAGAGAGAGAGAGAGCGCGCTTTATTTATAACTGTAAAGTTATAAATAAAGCGTTTCTACCGAATCAAGATTTTCCAAGAGACAAATAATGAAATATTATCTGTTCTGATGAAATTTAAACAGCAGAAATACTATATTTCATCTTTTATATCATATTTCTCTTAATTACTGATTAAAAAATAAACTTTAATTAATATTTTTACGTTTCCGCATTCGTTAACGGCAATAATTCCAAATTAGCCGATGAACTTGCGACCGATCTTCAAGTTTGATTTATATCGTTATGGGAAAAATTTCCTGGCTAAAAAGGAAACGCGCGGCTGATTTAATACCAAGATGAGAAAGGTGAGATTCATGAATGACGCCAATAGAGAATTGATGGTGACTTTGCGGCTTGATGATGCATCGTAAGAAGTATCGCGCACTTCCGATTGGTCATTCACGCGCCAAGGCTACACGCTCGAGAACACGGCGCGTGTATACACGATGTATATCTATCGTTCTTAATTATCACTTATCTGGACGCGTAATTATCACTGATACGTCGGAATAAGTACCAGCTCAAAAAATTTTTCATTGCCCGCGGAACAACTCGATCGAAACGAAGGCGAAATGTCGAGGACATCTGTCGACTCGGTTACCGATAAAATATCGGTATGTTACTTTTACAAATAATGCGGCTCGCCATTTGCATAGACATTCACGAACAAATAGACTTTAGGATAAACCCTACGAGCTTTCAATATAATTATCTGGACGACAAACCTGAGATATATATATAGTTCAATTAATCATGCAAACGTTGTTGCGATAATGAAGAGACGGTTTATTCATTTATCTTAAATGATAATCGTCTCAGTTTAACATAACTACTTGGGGGATATTTTTTCACATGTATACGAGTTTGTAGTTCGATTAATTATGCACAATGTTTGCCGTTGGCAATGATGCAATATGCGTAAAACTTGAGCACTTTAAACGTATATATTTATTCCACCGAATTAATAACTAATCCGTATACATATTGAAATAACATGTTGTCAAAGATATCGAATGCTTTTAATATCTGCGATATTAACAATTTGCCTGCGAGCTTTTCTATCAATTTAGTCACAATACGAAAAGCTTTTTCTCTTTGTTCTTATGAACAAAACAGTTATCTTGCCTATAAATATTCTAGAATATAACAGTTAACTCAAATTACAATGATCAAAGCTTCAATAATCCGTATGAAATAAGGCTTAATCTTTTACTTCATTGTGATTCCACTATTAATTAATAAAATATCAATTTTAATTCTGAGATATCATAACATAAATGTTCAAAAAAGATCCAGTTAAAAAGTAACATATGCTTTCTCTAATGTCCATTTCTACCAATGCAGATTAACTTTAATCTCGGTTTAACTTACTTTCTATCGTTTTTTAATCTTACATATTAGAAAAAGAAGAAAAGTAAAGTTAAACCGAGATTAAAGTTAATCTGCATTGGTAGAAATGGACATAAGTCTGTGAAGTTTTAACCCCAAAATGCGAATTTTTGCAAAATTGAATGATATGACATTTGATTGTCTACATTTATCAATTTATCTACATTTGTCCATAACTTTATAGACCTGTCTCTCTCCTTTTTCTTCCTCTTTCTCTCTTATTTGTAAAATCTTTGTATTATCTTTGCAATAATATAATAATATAATAATTTCATTTCGATTTCTACTCACCCTTGGCCCATCCAGTTAGCACGTTTCCAAGATACGCAACTTTGTAGGAGGGATCGTATTCGGTTATCGACACATTGCCTCTATGTCGCCTCCAAAGCCGACCTAGTCCTCTCTTCAAGGATCTCAGAGTCCTATGGCCGAATTCCTTGCTCACGCTGGGAGGTTGCATCGTGCCGTCGGTCTCATCGACGGGATCCGCGACGACGTCGCCCATCGTCTTCATCCTCGCGTCGCTTGTCTCACCCGAGAATGACTCCACTTCGATTTTCCGCACTCGTTTCGAGTTCATGTAAGAAAGTCCGCACCTCTCGACCGAGTTCACCGCGCTACATTGTATCCGCCACTTCGTCTCGCTTCGTGTTTCGTTCGAAGGAAACGAGGTGTTACGGGGGAGAGTTTTCGGCTTCTTCCTCCCGAGTAAAAGAGAGTTGGTCTCGAGATCGTGGTCGGTGCCGGCAATCGGGATTGCGAATCCCGAATAAATGGTCGGCGCTAAGCGGCCGCTACGTAACGACTGTCGATCGGCGCAGAAGCTGTCATTCGCCGCCACCAAGGCCGTTCCTCTCCTCGATCGTTATTTGCACGCGCGCGAAAAGATCGCGGCTTCGTTCTCTCGCGCGACCCCGCGTGTCATCTCCTTTCCTTCCGCCACTGCGCGCTCCTCCTGGCCGCCGGCGAGGTTCACGATACGTCTCTGAAACAGAAAGGACCATAATCGTTGACGCAAGGTCGTCGATTTTCAATCGGTCGACCGGTTATCGGCCCCGTAGTACAAAAAAACTGTGCGACTTTTACATCGGGTAAAATATTATTTTTCTTCCGATATAACGGACTCGAAGGTGCACGAGATAAATTGCGGAAACGCTCGGTCGGAATTTATCTCAATCGAACCTATGCGACTCGGCAGCCTTCGAACGTGATAAATGTTTTGAATGTCGTCAGAGTTTGATTTTCGAGAAAGTTTTTGATCGTCGATCAGGGTCGTACCCAAATAGACATTAACTAAGAAACTTTCTCTCGTGCGTTCTCCATTAATAACCGATTATAAAAAAAAGAAGAAAGAGACACAAAAAAGTTAGTGTGACGTACATTGACATATTACAACGCAGGAATAATTAAAGTGATAAAAACTTGTCTTTTTTTTTGCGCATAAACTGTCCACGCGAATTAGAAATTAATGTCATAATCGTTACGATTTGCAACGTTGAGTTTCCACGATTTTCTTTTATTGTTTTTAGAAAATCTCAGGAATCAAGAAAGCATTCAAAGTAGAAAGTATCACTAATAAAAGTACACGGGGCGAGAGAAAGTAATGGAACTGATAACGAGTATAGTGCGCTCCAAATACGTACAAAAGCAATTAGAACTGGGTCGACTTTTATCGCATCCCGTGAAAAACAGGATAATATATTGAAGGTGCCGGGTATTTTTTTTCCCCTCCTGCAGAACTCTGGGAAGAGCATGTAATTATTAGATAATTATTAATAAAACGTTACTCCGATCGATATTGAGTCAGTTTTTCCCCCCATAGATGCCTCGTGCAACGTTCAAGTGCATAATCGACATGAACAAGAACGAGATTGCCTTTCTTGCGGAAACTGCGCCAACAATGAAAAATTAGTTTTCGCCAAACGTAACGAGCTCCTCGCATGAACGCATAGAACGTGCATTGATAAGAATTTAAACGAGGACGAGAGGCAAACTTACGGTTTGGTGGATTTTTAGTACAAGGCTGTTGTGCACCACGCTTGTTTTAAGATCGTACTATACGAGAGTGTGAGTACACGTTCGTCCGGTCAATTTATCTCGCCGGAAATTACGGTTTTCACCGGAAATCTTGCGGCCGGACCGGCCGCAAGATTTCTCGATCCTCGCTAAAATCCCCGTTTAACGGGTCTTGGTTGTAATGAGTGTCGTGTTTCGTCAACCGTTAACAATAACAATCGACGAATAAATTAACACGCACTAAATCAAGATGTACTTGTTGTAATACACAATAATTATATTAAAGAAAAGCGTTCTACTGGATTCTATATTTTCTTAATTATTTGGTCAGTGGAATTAACATTAAAAAATCGATCGCAATTGCAAATTTTAGTATCCCACGGAGAATTATTTTGCGCACTGCTGGAGCATACCTGGTAGTTAGTTGTCTTAGGATTGCGAAAGAACCCGAGAAGAAAACATTTCCGGACTCGCATGAATATTTTTCGCTTTTTCTGCGTTTCTGATGCGTTTCTCTAGTCCTAAAACTGTCTATCATCATTCGTTAAATATCCTACATTATCGTGGTGCTGCTATGTTGTTTACGAATATTTCTCATAATTGAAACATGTGCGGCCAGCGTGGATAATCGTCTTTGTATAATCCGCATAGTTATGCAGCGACAGGTGGGCTCTTGTTGTTTAGACCTGCGACTTGCTGCATTTCTTGCAAAATAATGTGGAAGATAAAAATTACGACAACGCTGTCGTAACTCGTCGATTACGCAGAAAGCTCTCTCTCTTGGTTATATGTAAAATAAATGCTTGCAAGTATAGAAATAAAATATTTTAAGGAGATAGTAAGGAGAATCAGAAATATTAAAAATTGTATAAAGTTAAAAATATAAGCTCTTTTATAAAAAATATCAGTATTTTAGATTTTTTTCCAGTTAATTTTTGATGATTCATTCATCATACATCCTACACGTGTCAATTAATTATGTAATCACATACGGAATAAGTAAATAAACAACCACATCGCATTTGTATTGTCTGTTGACCATTGGTGTTATCGCTAACTTCGAATCTAACCGAGAAAATGAATGACCTGTGTGCATTAAGCCTGACAATTCACCGCACGATTTTTCTTCCCAAGCAGAACTTCATAATTAGAAAATATGAATCCTTAAACATACTTACATGAAACATTTTGAGATATTGTTAAATTAATATTTTATAAGATTTAATACGATTATTTATGAGAATTCCTCCGAGAAAAATTTTGTACAAACGAATTATTTTTTTTTTGCATTAAAAAAACGTGGAAAATATGTGCGCGATTGTAGTATAAGAGTTATTATAAAAAATCACACTTAAAAAGACACATTATATGCAAATTTGATGTTTAAAAAACCGCGTATAATTGTAACTATAAACCGAGTATATTGTAACAATATAATAACGAGTTGATGTATTATTTAACACTTTATTTATAGCTATTTAAATTGCTATCTAAATTGTATTACGCACATAACGAAGCAAATATTTATAGCAAAAATCAGTGAAAAAGAAAGAAAGGGAAGAAGTCGATATTGCCTTCCTTACTGACACGATTCCATAACTTTAGATTTTAAATACAAAATTTCTTTTAAATAACATACATAATAAAAATGGTATTTTTAATAATCTAGCTACAAAACCTGACAGTCCGCAACGCGGAGAAAGAAATATGCGTTTCGGTCACCGCGTTTTTACGATTGAGGAACTTTTAAGATTTGCAATTTCGAAAAGATCGGCAAGATAAACATATTCCAGCGTAACATAACTCTTCGAGACTTGCCGAGATTGAGTTTAAAAATAGCCGGCGGATTTGCATCTACGTAAGAAAGGGGCCGGCGCGACGGATGCCCGACGGAGAACAAGTATGATTTACTGGAAATAAATCGCCAGGGATTTATTGGCCGTCCGCCGATGTCGCGTAACTGAAAGCCGTTTATGTGCTCGATGCGAGGCAGACGGTGCGTAAAACCGTCCGTCCAATTCACGTTGCACAGAGTCATCATCGCCGTGCGGATCGAGCCGTATTACGTCAAGACTGACATTGGTCGCCACACCTGCGGTCTGTCCCTCTCGCCCGGTATGTTTTGTGTGAATGGATCGCGTACGTGCGTATTGGCGCGCGGTACCGCGCGGATCTGTAATTTCGCCGAATAAAAAGCGACAAGACGCCGATAATTGTGACCGGCGACTTGCTTCTTTGCGCTCGGGATGATCCATCAGCGGAGACGTTTAACCCGCATGGATATTTAACCCCGATGTCGCTATGCGTTAATTAGACTCGTGCAAACAACTTGAGGTCGCTCGGTCAAGGCGTGTTTTACAGCGATACCACGATGATGTTACAATTGGCATGTTATAGTTCGATTAATTAAAAAAATCAAACTTGAGTTCGAAATTTTAACTTACAAGCGTAAATATACGCGCAAAAATAAATGCTATATTTATGGATGTAATAGTAAAGATAAAAATCTTTAAATTATACAAATCAAAGAAAAAAAACACAACGTTTAAAATACACTACTTCAATTCCATATTTTGAAATTATACAAACTATTAATACCTTTAAGTTTTGTAAAATCTGTGTGAATATTCGATATAAAAGAACAATATGACATAAAAAGTAGTTTATACGCGTTATTAGAATACTTAAAAATAATCTGCACTGTTACACAATTGTAACTATTAGATTTAATTACTTTTAATTATCACATACAGATGATTATATTCATTGTTATTTATACCGATGTTACAGAAGTCCGATTAATATAATGATGTACATAATTACATCAAAGAGGTACCATACACGTGTATCTATTTATCTAGTTATCTATTTATTGCTAATTAGTCTTTCTCTAGTATACAACTACGGAGATAAGATAAAAAAATAAACTAGTGGAATAATCCATTGACACGTGAAGGAATGAATAAGAAATCGCTCGTATTTACGTAAGTGCGTGTGAATTTAACATGTTTTCAACTTGATATTTGTCTAATGATGACCTACCATCATTAAATAATTAGTTATTATTAAATTACAATTTGTCAAATTTACTTCGCATGAAACCTCTTTTTCATTATTTTCATAAAACAGGAAAAATATTCATGTCAACCAATTTACGTATTTAATACAGATATATTTATTATTCCTAATTTTTAACAAGTTGGAATAAGACACCTAATAGTAAAATAGTGCGAATTGTTAGTAATAAAAAATTGTCGTTAATTAAAAACTAAAAAAAACTAATTTGTTTAGCTTGCTTTAGAATTTTTAAGAATGCATATGAATTTGTAGGCTAACCTGATAAATTTTCTTCTTTATGAAACTGATAAGAAAATCCTTTTTTTTTTTCAAAATACTGTCAAAGGAAGAAAGTTAGAAAAGATTAATCAGTTTACTGCGTATTCAAACTTAATCATATATTTATTAAATTAACTTGTCATATAATAAAATTTTGTCGCGTATGAAACATGTACATACATGGACTTCGGTTAGATTATGTCATGTACTCACGACGCAATGATGGATTCGTTGGATAGTTAATTGCGGAACTCCTAGATCGCGGAAAAAGAAAACCTGTTTGACGAACATACGGTACGACGTTATCACGAGTGATTATGCGTGATTATCATACGCTCACAATGTCGCGCGGCTTTGACTAGGCACTTGGTCATAGCTAAAGTTTCCGTCGATATATGATGTCGATAATAAACGAAGGTCTTCCAGGATAGTCCGGAATTTATGGTCGATGCGGGAGCTAAGACATTCTAAATTTACCACGCGTTATCTTCATATTCCTCGCCAAGTATATTTACGTAGCAAGAATTTAATTAAAGTCTGTAATTTATTTTTTATTTTATTTAATATCATAATTATCAGTATTAATTACCTCTCCAACTATCCAGCGTAAAAAAGTTTATAAAATTAATCAAGACTGTGCATATAATAGAAAAGAAGAAGCGAATAATCGGCCTAAGATTACTAGGGAATAACGTGATTACAAATTCGCACGGAAAAGCCAATGATTGAGTAACCTATTAACATACAGAAAACAATGTAAACTATCAACAGTTTTCCTCATTCCCTCTGCGCTGTCATCATTACTGACGAAGTTTCCTCGCGAAATTGTTAAGAGTACATAGTATTCATCTGCTCATATTAAATTTTCCGGTAAATTTTCACGATATTACATGGATAAATCCTCGTAATCGTAGAAACCTTTGAATCACAGCCACGAAAGTTTCCTTATTTAGAAGGAAATCTCGAAGTGAATTCGCGAATTCAGGTGACCTCGAACGTGCGAAGAATCCACCGACATAAGTACTTGACATTGTGAGAAATATGTCAAAGACAATGTCGGCAAAGATCCATTGTGAAAGAATTATGCTAGTGTAATGGACCAGCGGTGACAAATGAGCCTAAATTATTCGCGAGGCCAAATGAAATATTAATCGATCGTAAATTTAATTTTTCTAAAAAAAAAGTACTGCCTCTCGACTTGCATTGAGATGTCTACATGAAGAATCGAATACAAGATTAATTTCAGAATTTTTAATTAATACATTTTTTTAACATTAATCTTGTAATTATGTTTTTATATGTGCGTGTATGTATATATATATATATATGTATATATTTACACATATATTTTTAATTATCACTGTGATATTCATCACTCCTATCATAAGGATCATCGTCATTGCTTAAAAATATAGTATAATTATAATTCAATTCATTTTTCCTTCTATAATTCATTTCCTTCTATATATTCATTCGGATAAGATGCAGAGATTTAATGCAGATCGATTAAAGTTGACACTCGATTAATGAATATTAAAGTTGACAGAACCAGCCACGCGAGAATTGATAAGGTATTCCGGAGTTCATCAAAATCTTCGCCCGATTAATCTTACTGATGACTTCATATACTATCGTTCGATAATTTTCTTTAACAACTTTTCCGTAGAACGTGTGTATGTACATAGTTATATCATCGTTGCACTTATCATTCCGAAGCACTATCATCATCATCATTTATGAAATGTCCTATTCAATTAAAAGCAATTTATATATGCGTAAATATTATCAATGCCGAAGAGAGAATAAGGGGAACGATTTTGTACAAAGATTTGTTGCAACGTATTACGCAACTTTTGAATACTTAACCGTCTATAGAATACTTCTACTAATAAACGAAAATGTTCTGAACATGAAATATTTCCAGAATTTGAAAATCTTCGGTATTATCTCTTAAACTTCGTTAGATACAAGAGAGAGATCTTAGTTTTATAAAGAAATCTTAAATTAGTTTTTATAAAGAAATTAATATTTATAAAATTAGTTTAGTTATTATAAAGAAATCTTTATAATCTTAATTACGATTTTAATTTTGTATAAATTGTAATAAATATATTCTTATTGTAAATATAATTCCCCATGATGGAATAAAAAATACACTGAATAATTCCTCAGCTCTCTTATTATGAATCAATGTCTGATCCGGTTGGGATTAAATGTTGCCCTCAGCTTTTGCACGTCTTTCATCGCGTCACGTATAATAAGTCAGAGGAAATCCCACGATCGTTGTCGAGCGTCGATGCGGCGAGGGCGACCCAGTATATTTCGCTCTCGCGAAAGTGGCTCGACTGGTCGCGGGCGGATATACGAAAGAGGAATCACGGAGGTGAAAAGGAAAGAAAGAGAGAACGAAAGAAAGATACAGGCGGACAAAGAAGGCCATTTTCGTTTGCGGTAACTGTTGCGGTGGGTCAAATCGCGGGACGATGGCTTGCGGAAAAAAGAAACTCGGGGAGACGGAAAAAAAAAGAAGACGGAGAGAAAGAGAGAAGAAATCGAGCATGATCCTTACCGCATCGTCGCGTCGTCCCACGATTGTATGCTAAGACGATACATTCGCGAGTACAGGCTTCATGCGTATACCCACACTTGCGGGAAACTGATTTCTAAATGGCTGTCTAGGATCGCGGGCGCGCGGGTATTGCGAAGTATGACTTACGATTGCGAAATTAACGCGTGTCGATGGCTCGGCAGCCGCGGTTTTTCCGAACGAGAGAGGCGTTCTGCCTAGATATTCTGCGTCTTCTTCGAATAAAACTACGATGTATCTGAGAGAAATCATGGCATGCTTGGATACTGTGCATTCTTGAATATGTAAAAATTATGCAGAGTGATACCGGTTACCAATACTCTTCTTGAGAGGCAAACTTGTTATTAGATCCTCCTTGAAACTGGATAATATTTAATTACAAAAGATTGCGAGAGACAGCTTCTCATAAAAAAAAAGAAACGAGCAAAATATTTGTTAGCAAGATTAACCCAATGTAAATGCTTGAGAATTAAAATTCTGTTCAGCTATTTCAATGTCACGTGGATTTTAAGACAGTCATTATTATATTTGCAATCATATACTGGATGACGGACGGCTATAACAATTTTCTAATAGAGAAAATGAAGTTTGCATGCACTTATTATTGAAAGCAAAACAAAGTATCGATATCTCGGTAGATTACATGAGGAAAGAACGGAGTAAACGGCGCATCGATGATATACAGGTGGATGCAATAAAAACACGAGTAGGGGTACTCTTGTAACGGGCATCCTCGGATCCGTTGGAAGGTCACTGACTTTGCAAAACTTTCGCCGGCGCTTTCATACACTCGCAGACACAAAAGTATAATCTAGACATTGTAAAAAGCGTACGGTATCGCCTCGATCATTGCAATTGATAATCTTGCCTGTATGCAAGATAAGTGCATGTCAGTGCATGACTTTCCTTTTTATCATAAAAAACATTGCATCTTTCTATCTATTATCAATATAAAGACTTTCATCACAGAATATCGGGATCCATTAGGTACCCGCGCAATTGTGGGATTTTAATTTTACCGTTGAGAATCAAAATTATATCCCGTACATCTGTCACACAAATAAGCTACTGATTTATTTAAACTGACATTATTACAGTTGCGACATGTAATTATTAATTGCGTGTATAAAGATGTTTTAATCGTGCATTAGAGTTCATCGTATACATTATTCGCCATTAGAATGATACATCTACGGTTATCACTTCACTCGACCGATTTTAGTTCCGGCATTTGGGCTCTACATTATATGCGAAGTAACGAAGAAGAGGAAACAAGATGAAAGAGATTGCAATCACGTTCGTGAGATCCGATCCGAGAAATAACTCATAACTCGCCCGGCATCGGGCGAGGTAACATCAATCGCGCCAACCTCTCGAAGCTACTAAAAGCTCAGCTCTTCGTTTTCGTTCCGCTGCTTGCTTTTCGCAGCAGCGATACAAATCACCGTATCACGCTGTAAAACTGCGATGAACGTGAAATTCGTGAAGGCGTTTACGCGGCCGTCGACGGATTCCCGACGATGGCCACCGGCGGCACGTTGTGTCTTCCCAAGGAAGAGAGCGAGGAAACGCGACTCCCTTCATCGCCGCACACCGGGGGGACTTTCTCACGCGAAGGGCGTCGTATTTGCCTTGCGTACCGAATATCTATCTTTCTCTTTCTCCTTCCCACCCTCTCTCCTTCTCTCTCACAGCGGCAGCGGATCCTAATTGCGATCTCTTACGAGCAACGCCGCCCACGGGCGACCGCAGTCATTTAAATTTGTGTCATTACATACCGCGTGCGCGAGACGGTGCGAAAGAAGCCACCGGTGCGCCGGTGTGGGACGGTAGAATACCTGGATTGCATTCTTGGCGCAAGAGATCTATGAAGTTTTGCACTTCGAAATGTGAATTTTTATAAAATTGATATGTCATTTGATTGGCCACATTTGTTTATAAATAATTGTTTTTGTCTTGTAAAAAAATAAAAAAATTTTTATCAGCATCTCTGCTTTTTTATTAATTATACAGAGTGTCCCAAAAAGATTGCATGTCCTTGCAATGACAAATTCTGTGGAAAATTCCGAGTCGAAAAATCTTGTGCGAAAATTTCGAGGCTATAATAATAGTTTTTAAATGGGAAGTATTTAAAAATAACCAGTCAGTTTGCCATGAATAATTATTGTTTGTTTTGCAAAAAAATTAAAAAAGTTCGTAATAATTACCAGTGTATGTCTTACAGATAGAAATCGCTCAATTAACGGTATTGCGAACCCTTCACTTTCAAAACTAGATTAAAGTATAGATGTTTAGGTTTAAAAGTAACTTGTCACGTTGTTATTATCCCAAGTTACGCCCTGCAATCTTACATACTTGAAATTGCCCTCGTATTAATGCTGCTGTGTCCCGAATTATTCTTGCACACGATCGATATCGCGCACCGCGAGTCTAGCAATCGAATTTCAAACCTGTCGTGTATTTCGTGTCTACCGTAATTTTCTTTCGATTACTTTCCACAATCTTGCCGCAAAATTTACATTTAATGTGCCGAGCAAGCAATGTGCCGCACGCAATCAATTGAACATATTTTATTTAACGATGTAATTTATCGCGCAGGAAAGATACCGCCCTAAATACTGCGGAGATGTTTCATAACCAATGTCGTAAAAATAATGCGGCAGCACGGAAGAAAGCCGATGTTCTTGGAACAGCAATACCAACAAGGTTTCCATGGAAATGCTCCCGATGCGGTAACGCGAATGAAATTCGCACTTACAATAGAGTCGCACGTATAGAGAAGAATGATGTGCTACGCTTCCAGTGCATCAGCATAATTACCTTACAATTAAGTTCGCGTTACGTAAATACGTTACGTACGGCGCAAATTGATTGGCGTGCTACTCATTGTCAGTCGAAATGAAAATTGGCATGTTTCTTGTTTACTGCGTTTATTTTACATAGTGCCATAATAAATGACGAAATTCACGCAGAAATTGACACGCATAAAACCACTTTTTTCGACATCTTAGATACGACGTTCTCAGAATTGATTTTACGCAAAACTATTAGCATTCATGAATGTCCCGAAATGGACAGACATAATTTCAGCAATGTCGGCGATCATTTACAATAAAAAAAATATTGCATGAATATGTCACTCTGGCTGTCTCGAGTTATTTTTCTTTTTACTATACAAAACCATTTGCGTTGCATAAATAGCCAGCGGAAAAACATGGCTATCAAAATTTGCAGCACGTTCTGTGTACTAAAGATACCTTTCTGAATATACCTTTATAAATATCGCACTTACGTGTGAAGGATGTATTTTAATTTTATTTTATTAATCAAATATACCGCTCTCTTCGCACTTAAAAAAATTCGAATTTTATTCATCTCCAAGCAATCCTTATTGCACAAAGATTAGCGATATCTCTGATATTAATGGTCAAGAAAGAATTAATCAAAGGAGTCTGCAGATGGTGCGAGAAATCAGGGATATCTAGTACATAAAAATTCTATTAATTTAGACAGTAATAACGTAAAGACGATTCGCGGAGTCAAGAATCTATAGAGAGACACGAGGTCTATAAGGTTATCACTTTCAACGGCCTGGATTCACAACGGATCACACGATCAATACTGACGCGGAGAACCGTATCGCAGCAGAGACCACAGAAAAAAATCACAACCACTTTCTACGACGTCCCGATTACAATCGCGGTACATTTCGACGCGTTCGCCACAAGGATCGCGCCGCGCTCGGCGATCAGCATCCGGCTAACCGCGGAGTCGGATCGAAACGATGGGCAAGGGAGCTGCCCGTTCGAGAAGCATTAAACAACATCGTCGTCATCGTCGTGCCTACACAAAATACTCCCTCGATCGTTGATCCCAATCGATCGATCGTAAAGACACGGTCGGCGCGACGACGCGAATGAAGACGCTAAAAAGCCAAGGCTGCTTCTTAAATCTGAATATCGCCGATCGGCACGTAGTTGAGGCCTATGAAGAAACTGCCGTGCATAATTTCGAAGCTCATTAAAGACCTCCACCTTTTGCTCTAATCGGCCTATTTTTCCGCGCTTTGACATTCCGCGGGAAATTACACGCTCGCGCGTATAGAAACGACGGCGACGGCCGCGCGGCGATCGTTCCGATGATTATAAGCGTCCGCAGCCGTGCAGCCGTAGCTGGATAAACGCAGTCGGAGATTGCGCGAAAAACGCAGGCGTCTCCTCGTCACGAAAGCCTGCCGCCGTCGCCGCCGCCGGCTCGCGCGCGGTATACCTTCGGCTCTCCGCGCTTAACTTCCTATCCTTGAACCTCCGTGGAAAGATAAAGCAGGTACACACGCACACGCACACGCGCACGCATACGCGCGCCGGGAGAAAGAGAGAAACCGGGTGTGGCCGGTGTATGTCGCGGCGGTGATCGGCCGCGACGGAATGGAAAGAGACGGGACGAATGTCAAGTGTGTCACGCGAGTGAAACGTTTGCTTGCGCTCGCGATGCGATTGCGGCGCGCGATTGTGTGCCAATCCAACTCTGTGCTGCGCGCGAGCGGAGGCTTCGGAAGCGATTATGTATACAAGGGACTACTGCTACTTGCTGCTTACTGTCTGCTGCACAGGCCCGTCGCGACGCCCGGTCGGTTGCATGCAACGCATGCGACGCGTCTTATTGGCGCTAATGCGTCGTCTACTCAAAGGAAGGCTACTGGCGCGTCACTCGCGAGGGTCGTTAAGCGATCGGCCGATCGACCGAACTTGCATACTGGCCGCGCGACGGTAATGCGCTTCTTCTACAATGGACTTCTAGAGGGAAGGTCAGAGAAGGTAATCATATGGGAGTATTAGCCTAAGAATAGACTCGGAGAACGCCAAGATTGCAGATCGAGTAAGTTTCAAAGTTGCAAAGCTACCTATAGTCGGATATAAATAAAATCATTTTACATGTAATATTAATTAACGTAAGAGTGGCCATGCAATATGCTTTGTATTATAAAATAATTAGTAGATGTATAAGATGGAAAGTCGAATTAATGCGCATCGAACAAGTACGTGAAGAATGAAATTTGTATTTGATCGGCACACTATGCGCCGATCGTCGAAAAACGATCGTGGCAAGAAACCCCCGATCGTTCGAATTCCACGAGAGTTAGAAGCGATAAACGCGTCGAGGTGAACAGGAAGGCAATTAGATTGTCTATTCGTTTCAAATGACCAGCTACGTAGTAAAACAAGCGTCCGCGAGAATATTAAACGGAAGTGCGATCGCAAAAAGAATAACGGACACAAAAGCACGACGAGCATTAAAAGGGACTGTAGGTGCTAAACTCGTGACTAAACTCGCTTAATACTTTTCCGGTCGTCGCCTGCACCTGCAGGAAAGCCTGTGCGTATTTCCTCGCGTTCTTCGTTTTCGCACCTGACAGGAAGGCGACAGGAGCCTATTAGCATCTCCGAGCTGTCTCACTATAAAAGTCCTATCCTGGCACGCTCTTAAACCGCTCGTAATCCAAAAATCTCCGCTCTCGAGAATCTAAACGTCCGCAGCGATCGTACCTAAAACTTGAAATATATTTTGCACGGTGGAAAATATGATGTCCAGCACGGGGCCTCGCGGTATTCGCCTTCCACGAAGGGAAATATACCGCCTGCAAGAATGAATCCGCCAAGACGCCGAGTCCCTACTCTGTGCGGATCGTTTCGAAATAATAGTCCATAACTGGGTAATCATACATTCCATAAAATAAGCACGCGCGGGCAGGGGACTCGTTACGCTCAACATTGGCACACAGGTCGGAATAAACCGAAGGGCACAACATCATGCAAGCCAGCTCGCACATCGCGCGATCGGAAAAATCCATAATTCGACGTTCCGTTGCACCGCCGCTTCGGATTACGTACTTCCTTGCATGCGATTTCCTACAGCTACCTGAGTTTCGTCCTCGAAGGGGCATTTTCAACATTGTATTGAAACGTACGTGCCTCTCACTGAAATTGGCTCTGACGCGATAAATATACACAGTCTGGCTGTTTATTATCTTTTTGGCGCGATGTGTCACCGTGGATATCTTTCTACCGTCATGTGAGTGTCAGCATGTTCGCACTGTCTTCAGGGAGTTAATACCGTCGAATTATATATACACACCCGTTTCGTTATCGCCGTCAGTAAATTCGCCGATTATCGGAGTTGGCTACGACAAAGAGGTATAATTAATCATTAACGAGCCCATTCAAGCTTTTACGACGATCCCAAATATCGGTTTATTCCAGGAAGATGCGAAGCAAGTTAAGAGATACATTACGATGATGCATTAATGACACGATTTCATTTCGTTTGTTGCTGAATATTGCAGATAATAATCCGCTTTTCTGAGAACTGTAATTCGAAATGATCCGATTATCAAAGCATAAAATTTTTATTAGAAAATTAACTCGCTTTTTCTCGATCACATTCATAAATTCTGTCATTTGATCAGAGACTGTAAGTTTTTTTAGATTTTTATGATAATAAGAACCATTTTATCATAACATTTGACATTTTAATTTACATATTCCGCAAAATAACACATTAAACTTTTTAAAAATAAATTTGGTAATATGTAAAGATTTTCATATTATATATTCACATATTTGCATTATATAATTATGAAAACTACTCTTTTATGATAATTTAACATTTCAATACAAATTTACACAACAATAATAAAAAAAACAAAATTTTTTGTGTGAATTTGAAAATGTAGAAAGATCTTAATATACTTACACATTAATGTTTTACATGAAAAACTATCTCTTTATGATAATTTAACATTTCAGATTACATATAATAATATAAAAACTACATTTTTTAAAACAAATCTGCGACTTTTATATATTTATATTTACAAAATTTAATTTGCTATAAATATTCATAGTACCAAAAAATTAATTAAAATCAGTATCAGAGTGTTCGATGATTCATATATCAGAAAGATACGATGCATCTATATACATATTTCATAGCATTCACAATCAGTGAATCAGACTTCTCGGTAACGAGCTGAACGAGCGAATTAAAATTCGCACGTCATCTGTTTAATGAAGGAATACGTGGCTGCATAAGAGCCAACGGTAAAGCCGATATTTCGACCGATCGTGTTAAACGGGCGCGGCTGGCACCGCGGCGGGAACGAAACTGTTACGAGTTGACACGGCGAGTCTAAGACTTTCACGTCAATATTCCGAACGGAGGCCGAGAGCCTTGCGGCCTTTTCCTTCGATACCGCCGGAATTTTTGCATCCCTCGGATTTCGCATCGCCGCCGGGGACGGCGGACAGAAGTAGCGGGAACATACGCGCGCGTGTGCGTGTGCGTGCGTGCGTGCGTGCGTGCGTGCGTGCGTGCGTGAGTGCGCGTTGCGCAAAGTCGCGCAGCGGCGGTGCCGGTCTACCGTAAACTTGACTTTACGAGCAGCGCGGCCCGCAAGAGCCGGGGAGAGCCGGCTTTGCACGCTGCTTACTTTTTCGCGGTTTACCTCTGCATTTTGTTTCGTCTCGCCGGCGTAACGGTCCGCCGTCGTCGTTGCGCGATGCCGCTCAGGCGCGATCTCTCGCGAGCTGCTGACGGGATTGAAAAGTCTGCGAAACACCGGAGGTTCCTCTCTTACAGTAGAAAATTGCCGCTCAAGCGATGAAGAGAGATGTAAAATAAATACGCTAGTAGATGGCTAATTAAAAAAAATATTGCTACATTTTGTCCGCTTAGATTGTTACAATCATTATATTTTGGTATTAATTAAAAATTTAATTAGAGACGTTGCCGGCTTCAAGCGAACATTTTCGACGTTAATTTCCGTCAAAATAAAAATGTGTTACAAGTACATGCGCAATCTCTTTTTACCATCTGCTATATTTTTATGTTCTATTTTGATAAGCGTATCTTATCGTCATTCTGGGAATTGATATTAATTTTGATAAAATGCACCTCTATAATTTCTCATTTCTGAGTTTCGCAAGCCATTCGTGCGTGGCTTTCTCGCTTCGGAATTTCACGACATACGCGTATCTCGCGTCGTTCGTATGCGGAAGTGCACAATAACGCGCGCGGCGGTATCCTGAAATTCCGCGAGTGTCTCGCTCGCGCGCGGTTTTCACTCCGTCCCTGCGGAAACGCAGTCGAGGGAAACCGCGCCGCGATTCTCTCCTCTTTTTTTGCCCGAGAGACGCAACGAATTCCATGCAAATTTCGTCGTCCACATAATGCCACGCGCCGATTGTTCGCTTTCGCGATTAATTACTGGGTTCGCGCGCGCAACTCTAACGTAATCCACGAATCATCTGGATGGTACTTCCGGAATGTGGCAGATTATTCCGCGAGTGTACTTCCGTATGCGTTCCGCGTAACGGAGCGTTGCGAGCTGTTCGTCCACGATTCGTCGGCGTAATCGAGGAGTTCTATTTATGAGAACGAATTTAGGCGTGCGATTACGCGAAGGGGCATTAACATTATCGCTCATCGAGAAATTTCGAAACCTCTGTGTCGTCTATATATCCGAATATATTACCTTTTTTAACGATAACTTTTAACGAAAAATAATATAGTGTTTACCACTTATTACAGGATTTATTACTATTTTATTATTTATAGTTGTGCAATTTTATTATTTATAGTTGTGCCGATGGTTAAAAATCTATTAGACCAATGCTTAACAGTGTAATTAAATATTACGAAATCTGTTCATTTAAATTCGAGGTATTTAGCATATAAAATGCCGGAATAATTTCTCTCGAAATTTTTTCCCCAAGTCCGAGAAACGTATTTTATCTGATTGAGAAGCTGTCGTTAAAATTTATAACCATTGATCTCTCGGCGTAGACAGAAACTAAGTTTGCCTATACGTGCCGATAAAAAATGTAGTGAGGCAGTAATACAAAGTAGCCCAGGAAGTTGATCCATGTAAATCAACCTTGACATTCAAGTTTAGATTGCCTTGCCCGTTTTACTGTTACAGATAGCCGTAGATGTAATGCAGATATGAAAGTCGCACCGTTTATGTTCACGGGCTATAACGGCTCCTAACAACTAGATCCAACGACTAATCGGCGGACTGACAATGAGAATTAAGTGCGATTGGCACCTAATTAGATAAATTCGTATAACCGCTCGCGTAGGTACATGCCCGTAGCATCGCAGCGCTCGAGACGCATCGCGCGTCTCGTTATTAAGCTGCCACCGGAGTTCGCCGATGGAACTCGGCGCACTTCCTTGTGGTTTAGCCGATTAACTCTCCCGTTGGTAATTTCGAAGAGTGGTCCGACTCTCGCGACTCGTCCAAAGTGGCAGTTGTTAATCGCGCCGTCTCTCTCGCAGCCCCTAATTTTCTCGTTAACGTATATTGCGCCGGCTGCATCGCGCCATGATTATTTTCCTCGCCGAGAGATTTAGGGTACCGCGAAGTTCCTAACTCCCACGCGAAGAAAAAGTCACAGATGTGAGGATTACGAAACTTTTTTGTATGCTACGCGTATTGTTGCATCGCTATGACGAAACGCTCCAATTTTACGCGGTGTGGCAGTATCGAGATCGTAGTCATTGATAAAGTCATCATCAGTGATATTTTAGGTGACTATATGTTTGAAACTGCAAACATATGATGAACATATTATGGCCACGTGTACGATGTGAGAGAAGCATTAACGATGCTAAGCGAAGAAGTATTAATCAAACAGAATTTTACGATGGAACGTACGTTTTTGAATAAACAAACTAATTGATGACTTGTTCGGCAGCTTTAATATGCAACAGATAGATTCCGCTGCCACTTAATCATTGTACAGCTGATCTGTTGCTGTAATCATTTATTTACATTTAATGAAATTTTTCCGTGAGAGAACCAAGCGACTGTGTTATTTAGGATTTGTGCAAGAGCGCAAGCACTACAGGCACAAATGTGCAAAGTCAAAGAGAGAGAAATGCCCTATCTCTCGTACTCCATCTGATAATATTGCTGTGACTGGAGGCAAATAAAACTAAGATGGCAAGGTTACGGTACTCAACCAAAAAAACCGGTTCTTTAATCCTTTCCGCGCTAATGTGTTTTGAAGACTTGATAATTCTCAATAATTAACCATAATTCAAAGCGAGGAAAAAACAGAAATAGGCCTACAGAATTTACCGTTTTAACTATCGCATTCTTTTAATTCATTTTCTACAGTTAAAAAAATAAAGCAAGAAATAATATTTTATCTTAAAAATAAATTAATTTTATTTAACTAAATATCTTGATATATTTTTATATTAATAACCAGAAAAATTATCTTTACTGTAAATATGAAAACTTCCAGGAAATTATTTAATTATAAATCATTTTATTTAATTATCTCGTTCGATCAGAAGTTTTACTGGCGGCTATTAATATTCTTTGTATATATTTTTACGAACGCAATTAAAATAAACTTGTTTACTTTGGATATTTATAACTGTGTTATCTTTCGATGTTTTACTTCCTTTTGAACACTTCGGAGAAAGGTATGTGTATTTGTAATGTCAGAGAGATGCCTGCGAAGAGTTAAGTTAAAATTACGCTCTCGCCAAGTTCGTCTGGACATCATCTTCAGCTGGAAAGGGACAATAAAGCGTTGCGACACGCTTACGATTAATCAGCCCTGCGATGTACGCGGATTTTAACGGGATTACGCAACAACCTCTCAAACGATATTTGTGTCATGACGTTGCAGCAATTACCACGAGGTATATCCGTCGCCGTATCATAGAACGCGAATATTATCGATCGGTGTATTCTTATTACGAGTTACCTCGTAAAGATTGTTATATTGGATGTAACGACTATTGCGTAATGTGAAGAAGATACGAGGCTGCGAGATAGAATTGATAATTTCAGGGCCGATATCATGCGCGAGCAAACCGAGCAATTGCTTGGCAAATTGAAAGAGGGTCGGTAATCGACCTTATTTTTAGTCTATACGGGGTGTCTCTCGACATCGTACGTAAATATCAAGAGCTATATATATTTAAAAAAAGCCATTTGTTTCATTAAGAAGCATTGGATTTATGGATCGTAAGCGATATAATAAGAAAATTTAGAATACATCTTATTCTACCGAAACCAAAGTGAGCTGCATTTTAGTAGAATTCTTAATTTAATTAGCACGCAAGGCGCCTGAATTTCAACGTTAACGCATGAAAGATCCGTCACGGAAAACAGGCGCAATTAACCCGTAGCCCAGAAACTGCTTAATTAAAGCCGCTGGCACATTTTTGAGTAATTTTTCTGGCCAATGAATATCTCTCTCTTTCGGCTCATTTCCATTTGTTTTGCATATATACGATAAATAGACAGAATTTTTTCTTCTGACACAACACCGATTCGTATATAAAAAAAAAATATAAAAGAACAATTTGCTTCCTTTGGAAATTGTAAATTCTAAAACATAGCGAGGAATTTCTGCGTCAAGAGATATAAGCCATGGCCAACGGTTTTAATATTAAGACATTTCATATATAGATATATCTTGACCTCCACCGACAAACTTTCATTTGTGAATTCCTCAAGCACAACGTTTTGCTTCGAGTCGATCTTCGAATTAAACCTAAGCTTTAACGAGCGCCACGATGTTTTCTACGAGTATTTCGACTTTTCTGTGCAAACGAATTAAGTTTTCGCGTGGGAAACGAGATATCGCACAAGCTAAACCGCTTAATTTTAATTACATAGCAATTTAACTTGTTCGTTTTAATTATACTTTAATTATCTAACGAGCTTCACGGTAACGAATATGTGCGTTGAATTAATCTCGTAAATCATTGTCGCGGTCTGAGACCCCCTCACGATCATCCGACGCTTCTGTCTCACTTAATTATTTAATCACTTATCACTGTCGTTGTCACCCAGCTATGTAAATATTTTCAGTATCGTGACATCGAGGGAATCGTGCATCTCGCACTCCTTACAATGTTCTGATTCAATTTTCGTTCTTCTTTGTCCTCTACACACCGCGTGCGGAGCTGGCACGCTGAATCTAGAAAGGGACGTGAGGAATAGAGCTAATCAAAGTTAGGTAACTTAAATTGCCGGTGCGGCGCGGCTGCAATCCCGGTGTGCACGGTTAAGTTTGCCTGTGCCGAGGTGCAGATCGATATGCCCGAGATTTTATCTAAAAATCGATAGAACGGACAACACGTTCGTACTGACCACGAAGCATTACTACATTCGCACGAAGTGAAATATTTAACAAAATCACAGAACGAAATACGAATGCTCTATTAACTAATTGGAAATAATATGCTCTGAAAATATGTTCTAGTTGGAAATAATACAAATTCCCAATTCTACGTTCAGTAATTTATCACTTTAGAAAGACTGTCTCGTGTTCTAACAAGTTCTCCCACAACGTTAATACAGCTAATGCACTGAGAGAAAAATATATAGTTATAAATAGTTACTTTTGGCCTCAACCACAATTTCATAATATTTCTAACGATAATTATGGTTAACACAATGATGCATATAGTTAAGTTAATCATATTTCGTGTTAGAAATATTATAAAATGGTTGGGCCAAAAGTAACTATATTTTTCTCTCAGTGTGCGATCTTCGAGAGGCAACGAAAATTATAAACAGATACACAGGAATTTGCTCATCTTGAAGAGCAATTTCAGGTCAAGTATTATAATTCATGCACAGAATAAATAAGATAAGTAAATTGTATGTAATCTCAGGATACCAAGGGCAAGTTATAATAGAACGTATAGATTGTTGGAGAGAAATATACAAAACGATAACTGTGATTAAGTACTGGCATAAACTAACGACAAGTCTAACTTCTTGGCTATAAGTTGAAGTGAATAAAATTCATTCACAATTCATGCACGGGACAACTAGGGAGATGCAATCCCTAGTTGTCAAACGGTGATTTACGTACGCCTACCTGTTTTTATTCGTACGATGTCGGAGAAGTGTCAGGATGATCGGACGCTTCGCGGAACGTACGCGTACGACACAAGGGTTGAGGCGATGTCCTGGCAGGTCGGAGTATTCAGGGCGATTGGCGCTTCCGTATGGAATTTTGACGTTAAAGGGACACGAGCGCGCGCGAGTCGGCTCCTCTCGTGATATCGATTCCGCGAGAGACGCGCCTATACATTCCACGCACCACGGCAGCTGAGCACCAACTGACGCGATCGCTCGCCGGGCGGGACGACGTCGGGCTATAGATGGCGTCTACCCGCTCGGTGAGCGGTTGGTCAACAGTTCGGCATTCGCAGGTAGGTAGGTAGATAGGTAGGCATGTACATACACGCAGGTAGGCATATGTACACATGTATGAACGCGCGCACGTACGTGCGCGTGTACAATGGCGCGCGTTAATGGTGTGCACCTGTGCAGATGCACTCGCAATTAAGGTAGATGCAATTATTCAGGGCCGGGCTAATGGTCATAAATCATTATCAGGATTAAGATGGTGTTAGGCTGGAGCCGCTTTGTGCGAAACTCGACGATAATGGATAATAATTATGAGTAATTAATATATATTATTAATTTTAAACATTATTAATATATGTAAAATAAAATTAATGAAATATATTAATTATTCGTTAGTATGTATATAATAATATAATAATGAATGAACTGCGAAATACGATTGCTCACTCTAATTTGTGGGTTTTACAATTATAGAATTTGATTCAAGGCTTAATTAAACTTTATCGCCTCTTATCACTTATTCTTTGAGATACGATTGTAAATATCACAGTGACTAAACCTTGAATTAAAACTCTGTTTAAAAAAAGCCTTGCTTTGATAAGAGCATTTGAAGTGTCCGACGCCACGAAAAGTATTTGACACAATTATTAAGATGTTTATTGAAGTCCAGCTCATCTAAGACTTTAAGTCACGATACCTTGACATTTTTAGAGTAGTGTAAATTAAGTCTGGTTCATTCAGTTATAAAATTGATACAAATCAAAACAATTTTATCTTCTTTTTATATTGACAGATACAATTGGGCAATTGTGAAAATAACAGGATGTTTATAATGTCTGGGGCTTGTCGTATCCTTCGTAACGATTGAGATACGAAAGGTGAAATGTGATAACTACATGATAATACATGAACTCGTAAACGCGTTTGTGTATTAATATCATTTCTGGCTTAACGAACAAAATGTGCCGCCGCGAGTAATTAAGAGCGTATAGAATCAGCACGGCGCCACAAAGTACCGGAAGGGGCGGCAGTTTATTTGCAACGGTGTCATTAACGCAATGCACCGTACACCGACGCGATTTGCACGTACGCAGAAGATAGAACATACGTGCCTACCTACGCGCCGATACGAAACGGCCGCGGAAGTGTACCTGCGACGTCTCCGAGTGAATGAACGAGATGCAATCACGCGGCCTTACACGCGAATGTTTTGTGTGTCCTTTGTGTCTTAAAATATCCTTGTTTTCCCTCGGCTATTGTTCGCTCGACGTGCAGCGAAATGAAACATGCGTTCTACGCTACGTAACGCCAGACACTGACGCCACTCGTTATTTTCTTGATGAGAGATCAAGCGTAAATATCGATATTAAATACGATATCTCGTACGTAATTAAGTTAGGGAATTTCCGTATTTTCTCAATTGCCGTAAACGCATTGAGCTCTTATCATGTTGAATAAAAGATTATATATATATATATACACATAATATCATCTGTTATATGTCATCGAAAAATATACTGTTAGCTATGTCTCGTATGAATGTTGTATATTTCATTTAAAATCGTGTGCAAAATCGTCAGTGTTTGATTTCACGAAGGCTATTGCTCTTGCGCCAACGGAAGTGTAATTTCTCCTAACGCTGTAGTAAATGATTTAGCATTCAGCGTTAACTCTCTGAAAGAAAGTGGCCGATGAGTAATACTCTGATAGAATTTTATATGTAAATTCAAAGCACGAAAAATAACTTTCGTCGCCGTTCGTAATTGGTGAAAGTACAGTACGTTTACCCGCCCGCATCATCGCGCTTAAGTTTACCTCGCTGTAATGATCCGTGTCGCCAATATGTCCTGTTATTAGCAAAAATGACCGGAATACTGAACACCGCGTTTTTTTTACGAAAGCAGGAAAAATACTGCCTTCGTTAATTATATATATTTTCTCCTATATAATTTTTATATAAATTGTTTTAATTATATGTTGTTATTATATGAAGCGTCCAACAACTATATAGTGCGTTAATAGCGAACTCTGGAAATGAAATAAATCAGAAATCCTGATATTGAAATGTCGAAATCACTTCTAATAAAGTTGGCTAATGATATCGCATAAAGTATGCGCGATTTCAAGCTCGTAATTGCATTACCCGTATATCAGTTTATCTCTTGTTATTTTCCCGTAGTTCAATTTACATCGATATTTATTTCAGCTCAGTTGATTGACTTTTGATTTCTTCTGTGTATTATGTATTTCGTAACAATCAGCTAATAATCAACATTATCATAAAGAAGTTAGAAAATTAACACAAATATTTATCTATATTATTTTTTTATTTTATTAAGTCGATATTTTATTAAGTAGATATTGCATACATTTACATATATCTTATATAATGTAATTCTATGCACAAATATGTTTTGACACAAATAAATCCATTACCTTCAATTACATTCAAATCGGATTTGTTATTCACCGGTTCGATGCGCAGCAGCGAAGTTGTAGTTACAACGTTGCTCTGCAACACTCAAGTACATATGTCCAAATTAAAGCATCGTCCAAAATAATTAACTTTGCGAAAAATAATTATTGCGCATATTTTCTTTATTTCTTTATTTATTAAAATATGATGTAACTAATAATAAATTCAATTTAATGTACACTATGTACAGTATAATGTATCTATCTACCATTTAAATTAATATAAAATACTAAAGGCACAATACATTATCCATATTTATTTTGCGCGTCAGTAAAATTCTATTACAAATTTTAGTTTATTATAAAATTTAAGAAAACAATCTAAACTTAAAAAAATCTCTTTCTCTCTATCTCTTATACAATCGTTCAAATAAATGGATCAATTAACTCCGGAATAATGATTAGTAAATTACTTACTCCGTGGTTGCTCCGCCGTTGCCTTGATGCCTTCCAGGCCTCTTCCTCCTCTCAGCTTCTTTCATTGCACTCACTCAACACAACACTCGCGAAAAAGCGTTTAATTATGATCGCGCGACACTTTGCACAACAGTTCCGACATCAATTGCACGGCGACGCGCAATTTCGCGTGATACACGAAACATTAAATAAATGGTCACTTCCGCATACAATCTTCCGTTATTTGGATTGTTTAATTTATTATTGTTCATCGCTGGGTTATAAACTGGATTGTTCATTATTACTCCGTATAACAGAATAATAATTTCTATCGTTTGAATTCCCCGAACTTGAGTGATTAAAATCACGTTATAATCACGTCAGATATCTGTTCTGATAAATCCATTTGACTTATCGTGAGACTATCAAGAGTTTGTTAAGGTGGCTCGTCAGTAAACTAAAAAACTAGCCACATAAATGAAACTTTGGGAGGTTGTTATTTAACATATAATAAACCATCTCCCAAAATTTCAGACCCTGTTGCCATGTTAATTATTGCAAACGAGCAATATAAAAATTCACTTTTTAACATAGCTCTTATGGGAGGTTATGAAATTTTTACCGGAAATGATATGATATCTTTTAAGAAAAACAAGAGATATTAATAAAAAACTGATCACTGAAAGATCAAATCATAAGCTTTCCAGTGGTACATGAAAGATTATGGGTTGTCATGGATTTTTAAGAAATATTTGCTCGAGAAAGTGATTATACATACGTGGCTCGGAAGTAAAATGTCTATCCTGCGAACGTGCAGCTGTTCGACTCAAGACAACATTAATCAATTGACCTTTTATAATTATTATAAATTTATAAAATACTTATGAAAAGTCAATGGGATCATTATTATCAAGATCAATATTAATAATTTTTATTTAGATAAGATGTTTAGGAAAAATTATGAAGTATTAACAAGTTTTATGTGAGTTGTGTTATTGACTAACAATGTCACTGACGAGCCACCTTAAATGCGAGGACCGATAACAGTCAATTGCTCGCACTGAATAATCGCGTTTTCAAAGATAATAACACGAAGCGAAGACATGCTCGTCTGCAAATGAAAACGAAATGATCGCGGTAAACACAAGGTAAGCCGTACGTCGCAAAAAATGGAAGAATGCCGAGCGTTAACCAATTTCTCAAAATTTCACACGCACTGCGGAACGAATTTACGCCGAGAACGAATTTATCTCTTTGAATTTTAAGTTAACTGTTAACAGATGGCCGATGTGTCGAATCTTTTCTTCACTCGGGCGACTCGATTCGTCATATTTCGTGCTGAAAATCCGTAATGAGATGAAAGTTTTGTCTACATCGACGAGAAAAGTTTAAAGCGATACATCAGGAACAAAGTAGGCAACTTAATTAGACAAGCAATTATCGCGATAATCTACAATTCCCGTTCCGCGATCCTTCGATTTTCACGGCGGAGTAAAGATCTCTGCGCGAGATGTCTGCCTCGATGCCGCGATATATCTCCTGAATTATCAGTCTAGAAATAATTCGATCGCTAATTGCTCGTGGGAATTCACGCCTCTTTCGTTTCCTCGTGATCGCGATTCGATTAGTAATATTCGAGAACACGCGGCCCACACCATTACTTGCCTCTCCGAGAGTCGCCGAGCAAATAATTATACGGCGGCCTTGCCCACGTAGCGGCGCGCTGACAATGAATACTGCGCGCCGCAAAAAAAAAAACAAGCAATCCGCCGAGTAACGCACGCACACACATACACACATTGCCGACACGAAATATTTAACATATATATCACAAAAATGTGAACTATATTCTGCTCCTACTACTTTAAATTAATTTAAATAACGACTAACAAGCTATGTTACATAATTATACTGTGTAATGTCATTTAAATTAATTATTAAACTTAATTTATGATTGTTTTTTAGCAAGTTTCTCTCCGAGAGGAAAAAACAATTCGACTTTGATAATTCTTAAAAGCAAAGTTAAGTCACAAAAAGATATTACGATTATAATCATTGATTTATTAAAATTGCAAAATTTAATTCGGAAAAGATGTAAAAAGGCTTGGAAAAGATAACTAATTTCCATTTCTCGATCACATAAAAAATAAGGATAAATTTTTTTTAAATTTCGATAGGTTAGATTTAATGATACTTTTTGAATGCAATAATTAATAAATAATTCAGATTCTCATGTAAAAGAGAATTGCATTATCTGCATCGAACAATTGTTACTTGCAATTAATATATTTAATATGCAACATTTTTATCTGCACATAAGAAACCAAAAAATAAAATGTCTCAGGTAAATCGATATTGCAAGTTACAAAAATCAATAAAAAATAATCGATTATATGATTACATGTAAATGCAATTACAGAATTTAAATTCATAAATTCTATATGAAATCGACCAAATTGTAACTGTTGTCAGAAATTATTGATTCTTTGATATTTCCATTTTTTTTTACTCTAATTAATAATTTCTAGGACAAGCTATTGAACACATCACATGAGCGTGTGCCAGGCCGTATAATTTCGTACTTTTAATTGTTTTTCGTTTTAATTAATTTTAGTTTTAAATAATACGAAAAAAGTATTATATCTGAATTTAGCAATCTCTCTCGATCTTGTAATTATGTACAAATTCTTTATTTCGAACATAATATCCTCCTTATAAATACTATCTCATTCTCTATCGCACACCTATGTATTTGATAGTATCGAAGTATTGTAAGTGCCATTCCTTTTACGTGACAGCTATAACGATCGGCGTTAATGCTTCGTGAGTATGCAGGATGTGTTTGCAAGTATGCGCATCAATGCGGGTGTTGCAAAATCGCGGTATCACGAAATACGCCGATCCGCGTGCGGAATATCACGCGAGGATAGGATGGATACCGGGCGGGAATGTTAAGTTAGAAACGGCGAGTTTTCCCTCCGTTTACAAAATCGCATGTTTTTTTTTATCGCAAGAGAAAGCCATTGACCACTTAGCTCGAAACATGCGTCTAAAAGTTCGTGGATAATGGAAAATAAATAATACTTTTGAAAAGTATCGAGAATCCCTCTTTTCTTAGCGAACGATTGTTTACGATTGTAAAGGCAAGATATGATTACACATATGAAACGTATATTGTCACAAACATAATTAAAGCGAGATTTTGCGATGCAATAAGGTTAGATTTATTATTTAAATAGTACTTTGCACCTACGATCATAAATCAAATGCAAATATACTAGATATTTTTCGTCCACTGAATAATCAAAGTCCACTGAACAATCAAACAATCACGCTATTTATCAAATAGGATCTATAATTGGTTTTTATTATTTTTTAATAACAATGAAAATCATTTATATTTCTTGCGCAATTCAGTAGTAATTCAATTTTTAAATATAAAAGCGAAAATTTTCCTCTGTAAATGATGGTTGTTACAATTGCTTCCGGTAGTGCCTAGGAATGCATTAAGATGCTTCTAGACGCGTATAATTAGTGCTGGATATCTGATTTTTATCATTGCGCAAACACAGAACAATCACTAGTATTCTCACATGCGATGCGAACGACGCATCTTCAAAGTACACACTTCAAACGACTTTTATAAAGCGCATGTGTGCACAGGCCGACTCTTTGTACAATGCAAACAGCCAGCCGTCGTTATTTTAAGCGCTGAAATAGAATTGACGAGATATCTTTTACATAACTTTAATCGTGTTCGGCTGTTTGTTTCTGTCCGATATCGCACAGTTAAATCAAGAGTTGATTTAAACCCACTTACATCATCGTGACATAATATGTACATTTCCACGTTTTTATGGCTCTGCGATATTTCACGAAATAAAAATTACAAAAATATATTATAATTGTTCATAATCGCACGGGAAGTGTAATTGTGGACTTGGAGTGAAAGAGTCACGAGTATTGAGCGCGATGAAGAAAGGCAACGACATAATAGAGATTACTCGCGATCGGGCGAGTAACCTTTTTTAATCGAGTTGACCCTAGTTGACAATTAAACAAATTGGAGAAGTTGCGTGAACGACAAGACCTCTCGTAGTTTATGATGCCAGCAGATATTTCGAAAATAATAAGAAAATCACTGGAGAACTTCTTTGTTTTTACTCCAAAATTAATAATCATGCATATATAAACATTTAAATAATTTAATAAAGATATTGATGGTTTTCTGTAAATAAATATAAATTGTCTATTAGACTATAAGATGTAGACGAGAGGAAAACATTTGTAAATTGCACGGTATTAATTACCCATATTCATTTTGAAAGGCGTGGTCTGTATTAGTATCAAAATAATAATACATTCGTTACTACTTCGATCTTGAGAAAAGTGTTAGACGACCGTTTTATTTTTTTCACTTTTCCAGTATTGGTATTGTTTTATATCTGGCTGAATATCCAGATTCGCTATATGCAATGTATTTTTTATATTCTTTAAATTATAAACTATCATATTGTTATCAAGTAAAAAGATTGTTAAATACTTCAATATTGTTTAAATATACCTCTTCTATCTCATATATTTTATACATGACTAAAAATTCTTGAATTGCCAATATCAATATATAATATATATATATATATCCATGATTATGCTTTGATTTGCTCATGATTACATCGTATTGCATGTAAATGCATAAACTGGTTGCGTATCGAATGCCAAACATAGATACATTTTTTATTGCAATGTGATCCACATAACTCGACGATACAATCAATTTTACAAGCGGCGATAGAAAATGTAGGCGAATAGTAGTCATCGTTATTCGCACTTTTCCACATCGTGAAAAAATAAAACGTGGTATGCAGTTGTTACCTTGTTATGACAATCTAATCTCGGCAATGAAACGACGTGTCTTTTAGTCTGGCTTGAAAAGACAAAACCGAATTGAAAAATGTAGCTGTCAAACCGGACACACTTATCTCGATTGATTATCTAAAAGCAATGATTCACAATATTACGTGAGAAAATGAAAAATGTTTACGTTTAATTTTAAGTACGACATATTTCTACACTTTGATGAGATAATCGATGACTCGTAAGCGATAATTTGGCTAAAAATACAATACTCGTATCTTTTTTCTTGATATTCATATTTTTTATTATTTACTGTCTATTTTAAAATTAATATCTAATCTATTTAGTTCATTGTTAATTACGCTCCTCAATCTTTTATTTATAATTGTAAACATTTATAATTGTTACGCTATTATTAGATTTTAGAGAGCTTTTTCCAAGACTTCAATAAATCAATTATATTATTATTTGTTGTAATCATTATATTTTTCTTCTCATCTATTTCTTTACTTAACTCTCTTTTCCTCTATGTTCCAATCGTTCTCTCCCTCTTTCTCACGAAGTAGTTGCATAACGCGAGAAAACGTGCCTTGCACTGCAAGGATATCCGGATGTAGCGACGCCTCGCTGAATGCCAAATATGTTTAGCAAAGTGATTTAGATAAGCCCGATTTGTTTGCGTCTGACGTAAATCGCGGCTGAGTTGTGCATCAAGTCAAGTTGTATGTCGGGAAATATTTCACACGCAGGTGAAAAATCCAGAGCAGATGTAATAGTTTCTGTTTTTTTCTTTTATAAGAACCTCTAACGAAACCCGAGAAACACGCGCAATCAGTCATCGGTACGTGTATCGTCAAATTAATCCGAGTTCTCGTGTACTTGCGAATAAGTTAACAGTTTGGGGTCACTTGCAGAAAAGAAACCAGATTAATCCTGAAAGTAGTGTAACACTTATTCGCGTAAACTCTGAATGCTATCCTACATTACATGTTATTTATCATTCGTTGTTATCATTACGAACAAGATATTGATAAAACAACTTAGCGTAATAAATTGCTGAATTCCAGCTTAGGAATTGAGAAGAAATTGAGCGTAAGAATAACGCGCTTAATATTCTCCAGATTGCCGTTATAAATAGAACCAAAATCGCGTGGCGATTATGTCTATCGAGTGATAACGATCATTGCTCTTGAACGATAAATAGTGTGATAACGATAATCGTTAAAGATTTATTTATCATTCGTGAGACAAAGAAATCAGAGATTAAACTAACACAAATTGTAAAATAAGTGTTGATCAACTGTCCGCATTGAAGTGCACCGTGAAACATGATCGCGTGATTGTAATATAATAGATTTCTGTCACGGCAGGTGCTTTGGAAATTCGTGTTTCAACACAATAAGATCAAGATTTATATTAATTGCATAATTCGCAATAATATATAATTCAAAAACGTTGACATTGCAACACGTTTTCATATTCGCATAGATATGCAATCTAATGCTTTGTAATAATGCAAAAAGCAATTTTGATTAACGACAACTTTAGAACTAACTATAATAGGCTCCCACTTATTTTCTAGAAGATTTTCGCACGACTTTCCCTCACATGGTTTAGTGTGTCACTGCTTTTAGCTGTGCGATTGAGAGCGTAAATTGCCGGGGTTTCGATCACGATAAGAACTGTCTTTATTTTAAATAAGCAGATTGTTCCTATTTTAAAACCGTACTAAATTGCGCACATAAGAAAAATAATTATTTAAATTAAGGAATATAAATAAAAAATGAGTTTTAACTTTTGTTATCCGCCTCTATGAAATATGTATACAAGTATCGTTTTTATTCTTATTGTCCTTATTTCTTGTCCTTATTATTTCTTATTGTTCTTAATTTAAACTGCATCTTGCTTGAATTTTTCTCTCATGCTTGTCCTATTAACACGAAATTCTGTGTGTGTGTCAATATATGAAAATGTATTTGCGAAGAATAAAGATAGTTAATCACTTTTGACTTCAGCAATCTTTTATCAAGCTTGAATTTTATTATATTTGTTGTAAAAATCAACAGATTTCATATAAATATATCATCGAAGAACACAGAAGAATAAATGAGAACATTATTGTATAAATTTACAGTCGACTTTTCTTAACACAAATTTTCAGAAAAATCTAACAAATTAAGATACCCCGGCAATACATGTTTTTCATTAACTATTATATACAATTTAATATATAAAACATAATTATTCCATAGTGTTCCATAATATTCGATAGTGAAGAGCAACCCCAATTGAAATGAAATACAGTATTATCATATAAATTAGATTTTCCATTAATTTATTCCTTGGTTTTAATAATATTTGTTCGTCTAAAATCGTAAAAAGGATGTGTAAAATGTCGAAACAATCCTTGCGATTTATGCAAATATATTTGCAGAGTGTCGCGCTGCGTGAATTCGCCAATTCTATGCATCAGCTATTGCTGCGGAAATAGAAAAAGGATTCCGAAGATCATACACACGCGCAATCTCTCGCTATGGAAAAGTGCGATCCGACGTAATAGCCGCGTGATTGCCTACGACCAGGGATATACGTCGGTGCCGATATAATCCCGCGGAGATATAAACTCATATTTTCCTCCTCCGAACGAATCTCAATTTCAAATCGGCCGGCTGGTGACTGATTACGCGGCGACGCCGCTCTCTTCGGCCGGATTTAACTCCTAACGATCAGGAAGGATAGTGGTTACGATGAAAGATTCATCAGGCACGGCATAAGTAATATATCAGAGCAACTCGCGAGATAACATCCTCAACTCGTTCTGCACATGCACGATCAGCGGCCGTCCTTACACGTTTCCTGCGACTAGAAATCCTATCCCCGCTATCGAACTGAAAGATTCAGGCTTGAAAAAAAATCACCGCGGAGATTACTAATAATTCAGCGATGCTAATGGAAATCTGATATCTAATTGAATCGGCACAAGAACCTTTGGTCAATTCCTCTCTGCGGATAGATTTAAGAGTCGTGAATCATTCGTAGGGAAATTTAATTAGAACAGATTCGCACATGTTCGCACAAATCTCGAAATATGTACGCGAGGCGCGGGATATCGCGATTATTATTGCAAGCGAAGCGAGCCCGAGAGCTCGCAGAGACGTGTAGCATCCACGATTTATGGCACTTGTTGCCGTTACGTACTGTGGATTGGATATGGAAATAGATTATTGTGCACGATAAAGAGAGACTTGAGTAAAGGGAGACGAAGGGCGGGAGTGAACGGAGGGACGCGCACGTACGGCGGAACGTCTTCCACTGGGGAGCCACGGGACGTTATCGTCGGGGCCCTCTGGCTCTAGGCCCAGCCTACCGAGACGTCCGATACGGCTTGGTGATAAGCGAGATTAAACGCGAAACATCCACTGATCGGATCGATCGAATTTAAGCATGCCGGAAGAGGCACGTGTGCCGAGAAAACAGATGTGACAACAAAAGTGCACGTGCGCCTCGCAGGTTTCGCACTTGTTGCATCACTCGTCCCTAGCGATCGCTTTATCGCGATGACACGTAAACCGAGGGTGAGGAAAAAAAAAAAACAACGTGCGAATGTCGCAGATCGCAACTTTCGTTTCGAAATTCTCTTCTGGCTTAAGCGCAGGCTAAGGCAGGTGAAAGCAATGCAACCCGGAGTGAAAGTCAAATTCGCCGCGCCCATCTCTCGGAACTTTGTAAGTGTCGTTAATCGGCAGGACGAGGGAGTATCGTGTAAGTCTTGTAACGAGACCAGTGTGATTTCTCGCGCGAATCGACACCTACGCTGATTTAAAAGCGAAAGGATCGTTTCAACATTTTACACGATTTCTTCTCGTATACGATTTTACTCGAGCATTATTAAAACCGAAGAATAAACCACTGAAAAAATTGTATAATTTATATTGCAATACTATACTTTATTCCAATCGGGATTGCTATCTAATGTCCAAATATTATGGAAATATATAAATCTTATGCCGATGATTAATGAAAAAATATGTCTTATAATTAGAAACATTTAATGATATTTATAATTATATTTCACTGGAGAAATTTGCGTTAAAAAAAGTCGGCTCTAAATTCATGCTATAATATTCTGATTTATTCTTCTAATATGTTCTCCAATGATATTTACTAACGAAATCTACAAATTCTTATAACAAATACAATAAAATTCAAGCTTCATAAAAAATTGCTGAAATCAAAGGTGATCGAGTACCTTTGCGTAAATGTGACATAACTATTTTAATATTAAAATGAAATAATAAACATCTTGTGCGAATGAAGCATAATCAGTAGCAATAAGAACTTATTTTTCTGAATTAATCATTCGCGAAGTTAATTAGTTCATAGAAAACCACGTGCAATATTTTCTTTTTATTACGCATATTAATGATTGGAACTGTTATCACATCACTTACAATTACATAAATAAGTAATAATATTATTTCTCATAGACGGATACTAATATCCTTTTCACAAAAAAATCTCTATCAGATATTAGAACTTTCCCAATTCAATCAAACAAATTTTGCCCTTTTTGGCACAAATTTCAACGTAATGCGTTATGTAAATAATTGTAATAAATGTAATATAATTTTTTATCCATTTGCGCTAAATTTAATTTAAAGAAATTTCTCATCTGTAATTTAAATACTAGAAAAACAAAAGAATCAGTTTCACGATTGATTAAAGATTTCGTGAATACGAAACAGAGAGAAGGCCTAACATATTTGAGGCCTTAATATTTTCACATTTCGATTGACCATCGCGCCTGACGACTTCAAATCGGACAGGATCCCCTCAGATTGGGAAGCCGGGCACTCGCGCGTCCCAGGAGCGAGTCGCTCGCGTCGCTGCGATCGTCGGCGCAAAGCCGATGGCCCCTACCCGCCACATTCCACCTGTCAGAAGGTGACATCGCGCGCTCTAGTGGATCCCCCGCGGGGGCGAGGGGACCGACGAGGGGAGCACACAGCGAGGAGCTGTCGCGTCCCCGAAATTCAGCGGACAGCCGGATCCGGCGTGTCTCGCTCGAGCCTCGAGAATCCTCAATGTGTGTTGTCTCAATATGGCAGTGGCTCGCGGTTGCGCGCGCGCACGCGGCGTACACACTCGAATACGAATGCACTCACCGTTCTAACGGCCATCGTCCGTCGGCCGGTCGCGCCGCATTCTCGCCGTGGCTTTCCCGCGGTGGACGAAAACGCTCCGGAATCCCAGGTCGCCGCGCGGGGCACGCCAGGGCACGCCGCCCGCGTAATCCGCAGCCGAATTCAAGCCGACGTGTCGATGCCGCGTTCTCCGTTCCACGGTTCCGCCGCCACCTTCGCACCGCTCCGCGACCCGCCCGCCTGCGTGCCGTCACTGCCGTCGACGACCGCCGTTCGGCGCCTCCCCCCCCGCTCGCACCGGACGGCACTGGAGCATCCAAATCGACGTGTGGTCCTAAACGTGCACTAATGCCTGACGCGGGACGCGCGCGACCGTGTCGCGAATGGAAATCCGAGAATACGACTCGCGAAACGACGCGAAAGACGAGACAGGCCGATCGCTCGAGTCAGCGACGCTCGCCACAACATAACTGGACACCGGGTGGTGGGGGGAACTGAACCGACCGACGGAGGTACGGGGCACGAAAGGGGGAGAGATCTCGCGGGAGGGGGTAGGGCGTGGGACGGAAGGGTGAAGGGATATACGCAGCGCGCGGGGCCCGCTCGGCATGAACGTGCGGGACGATATCGGATTTCAACAACGTCGCAAGGATGGACATTAGGTCCTCAAAAAATGTGCCAGCAGGGTATCCTATTTTTTTTATAAATAATATGTTATTATATTATTGTCTAAATGATCTCTAAATTTATTTCATAGTCGTCACTTAAGAGCATCTTAAAGTACATCTGATCTATTAATTGTAATTACAAGTTGTAAGCAAATCAACCAATTATAGTTAAGCTTTAATAAGAAAACTGTAATTGGTCGATTTGCTTTGTAGATGTATCTTTAAGGTCCTTATTTTAAGTAACGGCTATAAAATAGTTTAAAAAACGATTATGACTCAGTGAGAAATGGTCAAATCGATGCGATCGATGTTTTTGCATCGAAAAGGCATCAAATCGATATCGATTCGATATCTTTTCGATCATCATTTCTCACTGGGGAAGGAACTTAAGATTATTTTAAATTATATGTTTATATGTAATGTGAAGTAGTTTGTTTATTTTGACAGTTTTAAGTAGAAACGGTTGTCGTAAAAGACTTGAAGTTTCTCTCTCATTTTTTACTAATAATTGGGTAAAAGAATTGGATCAATTTTTGCAGGAAATCTCTATTCATTAATGAAGTTAACACAAGGCACAAGATGATATCCGTCTATAACATGAAGCATACGTCGCTGCGAAGTACAGTCAGCATTGTGGAAAAAGGGCCACAATACTTACAAGAATTGATTTAACATTTCTCTTTAAAGAATGGATTATGTCGAAGAAAGATAGAATAAGCGGCCAAAACAAGTCTTACAACAATGTTCAAGAGGAATTTCAGAAAATTCGTTTCGGATTAACGTTATAGAAATCCTACCGTTTCATGACCTTTTGCGTTTTCTTTTTGTAATGTAGAAACTATAAAGAATATTTTAAAAGATCGTGCCAAATAAAATTTTCCTTTTAGCCTCGACTTTTTTGAAGTTTCCGACCCTTTCAGGAAACGATTGTTTCTGAATTTAACGGACATTCAATATTTAACATAGACATTCGTTATTCCTTTCCAGAGTTTTTTATTGTTAGAAGTCTTATCCTAAAATTCACGAAACGAAGTACCATTTAAATCGAACTGACCGAATGAAAACGAATTATTTCTCTTAAAGGGAAGACCTTCAGGAATTTTCGTATACACATTTGAAACTTATTATTAGCTCGAGAGCGGAAGCTGCAACGAATTTCGAGTCGATTTGAGAAGCAAATGTACGCCACGATCAACCGCGGATGGAATACGATCAACAAAGTAAATACGTTGTGAGAGGATAAAAATGACGCCGCATCTGTTTTGAATTAGCCAGCCAGCTGAGATTAATGCTTCTCGTGCATCTGGGCTAAGTACTTGCGCGCGCGGCGCAATCCTCTTATTTGCGTTTACAATGCTGCGATCCTCTTCGTCCGTGGCGCGAACATGCCGGGATCAGCAAGACGCAATTACGAAATTCCGAGAAATCACTGAGTGGGAGGGCGTCAGCATGTAACAGCCATTATCCTTTTGTTTTCGCAGAGCGCGATTCACGTTGTTTTTCCTTTTTAACGTCTTTACGTAATGTCTGAATTTCCGTGCGCCTCACGCTCGCGTTCTCCACGGTGGTTTCCTGGTACGATTTTTCAAAAGAGCATCGACGATTCACGCTCGAGACGCGAGGAGGAACGAGAAGGCGATTTTGCGTGTCTCTCATGGAAAATTGTTAATTTGTAAAAAATTAACGGTAAGTTGGAAACGTAAAATCCGAGAGTCGACAGAGAGGCCTAAGAAAGGAAAGTGCACGCGGCCGATATTTTCTATATCAACGTCGATTTCTCGATTCTTATTGAAACGCAAATGCAGGAGTTACTTTGAGTTTCTCGGAATTTTGCCTGTGTTTAGAATTAATAATAACTTTATAACTATATAGCTTGGGATAGCGCGTGGCTTCGTGCTAACGCGAATGATTGGTAATAGAAGGGTCCTGGATTCAAATCCCAGTCGATCCCTCATCCCGCATATATCCCATTTTTAGCGGAAAGTCACAGAAGAATCTTTTTTAAGTTTAGGTGACATTAGGAATTGTAATACTTAGCCGTCCATCTTATACTACTACTAATTATAGCTTCAAAATCATGTAGTTATAATTCGATGATGTCGAGATGAAATATTGATAGAAATTAATATACGCGCCGATTCGCTAAAATCTTTGCATAATTCGTGATTCTCTCAGTTTGCAAATTTGCCAGAACATTGCAATTTATTAATTAGAAGAGGGATAGATTACAAGGGGGAATGCGGAAAAAGTTATGATTATTAATTCTTCTGCTCAGGCCCATGGGCGATCCAGGAGCACAAATCTTTCAAAGATATCTCAAGAACGTTCTGAGAACGTCTCTATGTTCTAGGAATGTCCATGGGACATATTTTGGAGGTCTTGTGCTATCTGGGGATGCGATCGAAATCTATTACGATAGAATTCGAACAATTTAACTCGCAATTGAAGTATCGAACAATAATATAAATAATTGAGATACGATAATTATGGTTGCGTTTGACTCGCATTCGGAGTTAATTACCTTAATCGCATCAGCTCTCACGGGTGACAATGACCGTCCTCGGAAGTGGGATCCCTGCCAACCCGGCGGCGATCTGGAAACAAATGACAATTAGTCACGCACTTTGTCTTCGCCTGTAATTAGCAGCGTTCTTAGGAATTGCACAAGCTAACATAATAATAAATGGCTAAAGTAGCCGAAAAGAGTGTTCCTACGCTTATCACGCGATGTCAATCAAATTTTTGTGCTCGCAAAGCGTCATATTGCCGGCACACGGTTTCAAATGATTCGCACGAATGCATCGTGCGATCGTAAAAGGAGGGAATAGATACATGCCATCTGGGACACGCGAGCGATGAATGAAATGTCGATCTCATTTCCTTTCTGAATATTCCGTTTGATCCGTTTGATCGGCTGAATTGATCGTGACAATCGAGAATCGTCGCGTAGAAACTTTCTCGAGGCTCGTTGCGCTTTTTGAATGGTCGAACGATAGAACGAACTAAGTGGAATGATGTTAACTGCTGGTGTGTGCTTTCTTGAATATGTTCTCAGACAACATGAAGAATCTATTAGTAGAGTGGCTAATAGATATACCCATTGAAATTTCGGGTTATAAATATGACAAAGTTTTCGTATTGCTACCCAGTGGGAAATAATTGATCAAATCGATATCGAATTCGATATTTTTTTTACATCGAAAAGGTATCGATTCGAGATCTTTTCGATCATCATTTCTCACTGGGTATTAGCTAATACGATAAACTTGGCTAAACTTGACCAATGGCTATATGCTGGTGACAGCGGAATTAACCGGCAGTTAATTATCGACCAGGTAAAGAAATTGGGTATAAGGAATTGTTTTTCATTTCATTTCTAAAAACATTCTTACGAGTTTAAAAAGAATTTAATTTTATGTCACTAATTCTATACTCTTTCTTAAATACGAAAGGAGATAAAAATCCTATAGATTTATCTCCTTAACCCCTTGACTGTGGAGTACGTGTATACACGTACTGAAGAAAAATTTAATAACAATTGAATAAATCAATGGATTTTCATGAAACTTGGTACTAAAGGGTTTTAAGGATCGCTGAATATGAATTTGAGGTTAAAATTCCAAAATTCAAAATGGTGGATTCAATATGGCGAATCAAAAATTCTGAAAAATTATAACTTCTAGATTTTCATAAAACTTAAAAGGGTTTCTTGGATCTCTAAAT
>VBVR01000680.1:0-36545 GCA_011638315.1 Tetramorium parvispinum | reverse complement strand
ACTTTTCGACTCGGTTTCGCCCGCTCTACCTGCTCACGAGAGTTGTCGCGCCAATTACAGGACACCCTGTATATCTATACGTATAAATGAATTTATATTTCAATCTTATTTAATTAAAAAAATTGTTTAGGACTTGGATAGTTTAGTTTGTGATAGGATCCTTATATTCTTCTAATATATCTAATATATTAGTTTCTTAATAATTTTTTTTATAAAAGTTTTCTTAATTTTTTAAATTATTTTTATTTAGATTATAGAAATGAATTTGAAAGGCGCGCCACAAGTTCCTTACTCATACCGGACGATGCTCATACTCTTAGGGTTCATACAGAATGAGAGGAATAAGACACAAGGAATTAAACATAAAGAATTAGTAATAAGGAATTAAATTTTGACCGATAAAAAGTCATGCTTCTCCATATACGTTCATAATAAAGGAAGTGAACCATTGGTCAAAATTTAATTTCGTATTACTAATTCCTTGTATCTTATTCCTCTCATTGGGCCTTTACATACTAAAGTATATGCTCTAACTGCAGCAGATGCTGGAGTCATCTGCTGGGAAATATCTGGATGCATAATATCTCTTGTTACCGTTGAATCTTCCTACACTGTATAGAGACCTTACTTACCGACTATATTACCGACTACTAAGGACCATTCGGTAAGTTTCCGAGAGATGTGAAGATATAGAGTTCTTCTATTATCTTCAACGTCTGAATTATCCAGCGGGCAGATGCGAATATAGCAAGATCATTTATCCAGAAAAAAGAAGTACGATATGTATTTATAAGAACAATAACTATTGCTTAAACATAAATTGATTAAACATAATAATAGCATAGATATATAAATGGAAATTAAATATAATGATATATAAATATATAAATATAATTTTTCGAAAAGAAAAGGTCTTTTATAAGATAGTAGGAATGATTTAGTAAAAAAAATATGTTTCTTTTCTATATCATATTTGCATCTTCCTTTTTTACTTTAATGTGAATGAAATGTTAATAATTTTTTAATGTTTTAGTACATATTATTTTTACGACTTTATAAGGAAATTAGATCTTCACTGTGTTTTATTCATAAATGAAACTTACTAGAGAAAATCGACTTTCCAACGAGAACTAGATATCTATCATGTAACAACCGGTTTGAGCTTTCCCAGTGTTTTATCGTCATTTCAAACCGGATCTATGATTTAATATCGTTTCCGAGAACTTTACCATGACTTCAATCATTATGGAAGACATCGCGGGAAATCACAATTACATGTACGAGTATAATGCGCATCGTCTCGTAAATTATCTTTGGATTAATAAATAGTATTTAGAGAAAATGCAACTACTCTGAAATATATATAACAATATATCATTTCCTCACAGTACTTTCGCATTTGTGTAATATTTTATAATATTTTTTTTCTTATCAAGATGTTACTGTACATCTCTTGCGTGTGAGTAGAAACGTGATTTAGTAATTATGATGCTGAAGAACGGTGTTAGATATAGGAAAAAATGTGAAGTTTTTGTTTTTTTCTGTATGCGTGTGCGCATGGCAAGAAAAAAAAGAGAATTATATGCGGCGATTAGGTAGAATATTAGGCGGGCTTCACACCTTAGCAAAATAGCAGAAAGCAGAAAAGCATAACCTAATTAAAACTCTCACTTATAGTAGGCAGTATGTAATAGTATATATCAATACATATCGCCTACTATAAGTGGAGTTCTGATTGGGTTCTGCTTTTCTGTTTTTTAATCCGATGCCTGTCAAATTGGGAAAAACTTACTTAATATTAAAAGTACATAAATATGTATGTAAAACTTTCAAAACAGCTCTTGTAAAATGTGTACGTTCTATCTATATTAAAGATAATTTACGAAATGTATTTATGACTATTATCTGAAAAGTAATTAAATATTTATAATAGTTGATTTTAGTTTTCTTAATTTTTATACATCTAAGAATGATAAAACATAATCGACAATATATATCCCAAGTAATACATGATGGTTTACATACGTTTCATATACATTTCCTAAACGTATTTAAAATCTTAGAAATGTTTTAAGAAACATATAAAAAATCATCATGTGTTACTAGGGATGATTTTCGTATTATATGTTATACATTTATAAATTAATATAAATGATATAAACTTATAAATTAATGTCTTTTTAATATATTTTGCACGATCACAAGTCAACATAAATAATTAAAGGAATTAAACACAATTAAAAGAAAGATTTTATCACACCATAAGGAAAGATTGTTGCAGTAATCAAATTCGTTTCGATCTAGATTTAATTGGCATCGAGCGAAGTGGCAGTCATAATTTTGTTATTTCGGGAAAAATATAAATCGAGACGAAAATTCGAAGCGCGCGTGTTAGATGCCGTCAAGGTTGCGGAATGCCACATTACCTCACTTAAATCTATAGAAGTTGTAGGCCATGAAGTCGCAATAACCTATAATTTGTGGTTATTAAGCAAAATGAATGAGCCGTTCGATCCTGCGCGAACGGGCTCTTATAAAGACTTTTGTTAATGATTGTTGCGCGCAGATCTTTCGAAACCGCTTAATGCGCTCTCCACGAGAATCTCGCTTTTGTAGCGTGCCGTAATTACTATTATTTCTGTCTTTCTGTCTATCAATCGCTATGATCTCCCGATAACTTTACATCTTTGCTAGTTATGCGGTGAAGTATAAATTGTGCACGAAAAAATGTGATAAAAGAGTTAGTATTTGTTAGAAATTATATTCCTGCAAAATAAAATTTTCATTTAAAACATTTTGTGAATTTTTCACTATCTTTCCTACAAAGATCAATAATAATTAAAAGTATATACATAGATTTGAAATCGCCTTCTACATTTAGTGAAACAATATTTATTTCATATCTGTATTAAATACAATCTTCATTCGAAAAAAAATAAAATACAGAATTAATCAGTACTACTTAAATGCAATAATCAATATCTTAATTAAAAATAAAAAATTATACTTTAATAATGTTTGCACGAGACACTAAATAAGATGAGTTGTTCGATTTCCAACACTTCCAACACGCAACGTTTTAAAAAGAAAATGAGAAAAAAGGTCTGCTCTTTTTACACCGTTGAAAGTTAAAATGGAACTTAAATATTATAAACATAACTATCACTCTAGCGAAAATGAAAAAAGAATATTAGCCGTGTGAAACAGATGAAACCTATTTGCCTGTAGGAAATACTCTCGAGTCCTGGCGGAGTGTGTTTTCGGTCTCATGGCGTGTTCGTACCAATTCGTATAAACGGACGCGAATTGGAGAGGCGCACGAAGGGAATGTCCGAAAGTGGCCCGCCGCCCGCGGTTTTTTCGACCTTTCGGAACATGTAATTACGCAAATTCCGCATCCATCTCAATTAGCAAGTGCGCGCAAGGCGAAAGCAGTGACGCGCGCGTGTAGAAGAGCCTGGCTGTCACCTTCGCGAGTAAGGCCGCCACGTAGCGAACGACCACCACGCGTCTGCTCGCGACAGAAGCTAAAGGTTTTCCGTTTCTCACGTGGAGAGGCAGAAAATGCCAGGAGTATCTGGCAAACTGATCGTTAATTCGATTTAGCGCGGCAGTCGCTGCCATTACGATCGTGCAGAAAATTCTTTTCGCGATACGCGATTGATTCGTCGTTCATTTTCTCGGGAGGAAATAATTCGAGCGACGATGATTTCGATGATTTCAATAAGGGATTGCTCGACGATACTTGATTAGGGAACTTGTTTAAATAATTGATTAATCTTTCACATTTTAATTTCTAATTGACGATATTGTATCAACAAATCGAACGTTTAATTTCGTATGCTTATTTTTTCTGAAATATTTTTTATTTCTTAAATATACAACAATTTATATACTTTATAAATATTATGTACAAAAAATACATATATTCTATTTGGACTTATAATTTTAAAAAATTTGTGATTTTGCAAAATAGTAACTCTAGCACGTTTCATTAATTTCGCGCTTTGACGCATGAGTGCAAATAATTAAATCATGTTACGTACACCGAAAATTTAAGCGTATGTTGTATGTGTTACAGTTCACGCAACAGAATAAATATAAATCGGTTAAATATTTATTTATAGGCCGTTCGCTGATCGCTCTTTTAGTAAATTTAAATGGATTTCGTCCATAATTAAAATATCACTTTATCATCATCGATGATCACGATTTGATTTCTTTATTTTGTCTCAAGACACTATTATAATCAACTATTCGTCATTTTATTATTCATTCGCGTTGGTAACGACGTAAAAGTATCAGAATGAAACATAGCTAAACAACTAAAGCATTAATACCGAAGATAAATAACAACAGTAAGATAAATATTTCGCTGATTAAGCGTTAACGGCAATTGGATCAATAAAGACGATTTTACGATTCAACGGTTGGTTTTCGGATGTACTCGTTCGAATTATGCAACGCCTCCGCGCGTTCCTATGGGCTCATCAACGTCGGTCGTCGCGAATTTCGCGACGCGGGGATGCGTCACGCAGGGACAGGGAGTACGAAAGCGGTCGTTAATAATGCGGTTTATCTAGTGTCGGCGACTCTCGCGAGGTAGGAGGTTGAGAACCCGAAGGTGGCTCGTGCTCGAGGATGACCTCTGACCGTGAAGAGCGAAGAGTGAGACGAGGCCATGCCTGGGCACGCGAGGCCCAAGACTTCGCCCCGAGGCACGCGCAGACTTCTCTCCCTTCTCGTTCGCGTCCCTCTCCCGCGTTCCCCCGTCCTCTTTTTCTCCCCTTGTTCTTCTCCCTCGAGGGGAAGGAGGGAACCCTCGCGCGCCCTTCCGCCCTTCTTGCTCTTGCTCTCGCTCTCGCCACGTAATTCTGCGCGATTGGCTGGTGTCATGCCCGCGCGCAGCTCTGCCTATACGCCGCATGATGTACCGCGTTAAGTGGCGGATAGAGAGACGAACAGTGGTTGTGCTTTGCATCCACTTTATTTTCCTGCTCCCCTCGTCGTTCCCCTGGAACGATCTCTGCCTATGATCTTTAATGCCGGGTCGGCAACGTCGGCGGAGCCGCATGTCGGAGTTGCTTGACGCGCTTCGTCCGAGAGATCACGGCCGAAACGCATATTACGCTCATATTAGATTATTACCGGGGCTCTTTGCTGTGTTCTGCACGAGAAGCTGTCGCGATCTCATGACTAGAGATGGCGGTCCCTCCGGAATCTTACGTTTCAATTCGAGATTTGTTAATTTCTATATTCCGATCCTCACATTAATTCCTCCAGTCTGCCCAATCGTTCAATTTGTTGGGTTTCGGCTAATCATAAAATTTAACGTCACTATTTCTTCAAACACATTTACGTCTAATATTGGAAATTTCTCGTTATTTGAATTATTAAACCTACTTCGCTCTTTTGAAATGCTCAGATATTTAGATGGGCCGTATATTTTATATAGAAGCGTATACAAAATATGCAGAAAAATTGCAGTAAAACAACGTAGCTGCGTAGCGAGACTGCCCCGAGCATCACGCTCGTCTTGGCATTATTTAATAATACAGCAATAACACTAATGTAGCCTACGTGTCCGTATACGTATACGGACACGTACACATACACACGCACACGCGTGCCCACAAGCGGGTCCAAGTGGATATCAAGGTGAAGGATGCACACGCCAGGTATATCCACAACGAACTTTCGAAGGGGGCGGTGTGAAGGGCGTAGCCCGCTAATTATAATTATACCACGAGAGTATTAGCAGCGTGAAATGCAACGTAAATTCTGGTGAAATACTCGCCGCCCCTCGGGGTCCCGGACGGCTCGTTTGCCAGCGAGAGCGCTTTGTTTCACGGTCGTACGAGTCGGAGATCGACTCTTGCACTGTCGCAGCAGCGTGTACACAAATGGTCGCAAACGCCTCACAAAGCCGGACCGTCTCGCCAAAGGAGAAACGAGGGCGAGCCGCGGCTTTTCCTTTGCCCGGACGTCGTGCTGCGCTCTGCCGCAGTTCGTTTTTGTCGCGGAAAAACATTAATGAGCACATGTGAATGCGCATCAACGGGTTTGCTATCCAGAAAGAATTTTGCGCTGTTCTACACTTGTTTTCCCCTTAATTAACCCGATAATTCGCGAGATGTACGTTGTACCACGGTAACTAAAAGTTGCACCATCTCATACTTCTATAATTCAACGATATTATTAATAAGATATTTGCTTACTGATTTATTAAAAAGATTGAATTACTGCCGAAATATTACGCGTACACCGTGTGAACCGATGTCGAACACGAAGAGGAAAACTGATGCCAAAAATAACAATTTATAAATAAAAATTCGTATATACTCTTTACGAATGTTTGTTATGAAAAAAGATTTATTCCACGAATTATTAATATTGATAATTGAACCCATGCATTGATCCATTATCAATTAATATTAATATGATTTATATACAATTTTTGTAGCTCGCAATCAGACACAATTAATTGATAAAGTTTGAAAGTATCGTGTTGCAGTTATTTGTCTGTCCGGTTACGCAATGTAATGTTATCTCATGTTATTTAGCGCAAACATTGCGCGCTAATAGTAAACATTAACAACATATTGGAATTAATAACGCATACGTATAAATCGTTTACTTCTACTTTCTTTTGTGTTGCAACTGCAGAACCTTGTATTTTTATTGGACCTTTGGAATTTTTGCAAATTTAAATAGAGTTATTCACACAGACTTCAAAGATTTTACAGTTTTTATTTTAAATCCACAAGAAAAATTAAATTGTGCTTTAAGATTTCAATTTAAGGAAAGTCTTCAGAACATTTGGAACTGATCTTTTAAACTTTAGATTTCGAGAAAAACTTGATTTTATTTTATTTTAGTTAACGACTTGAAAATTTCTCTGCAGCACCGATAGCGCTTTTAATATGTCTAATTGTGAATGGATAACACATTCTTAAATAAAAAATAATAGATGAAACATACACGTTATCTATACACGATCTGTTATCTCGGCAAACATTTTCATCTTTTTATTTGCTTCTCTTAAAACATCGCATTTTCGCGACTAATTAATAATGATAATTACACACGTGAATCTTTAAATAGAAATTATTTTTGATAAAATATGACACACGCCGTCGTATTTGTCAGTAACGACTTAGCACGCGGTGATGACGGCAGCGGCAGTGGCACGACGCGAAGGGTTAAACGTTGCATTTCGAGTCGCAATCGGGAGAGGGAGGTGAGCGGATTCTTCTAGTGCACTAATAATATAGTGGCGACCTGATAATTAATAATGAAACTCGTGGGGGAGAACCAGTGGGGAGAACCAGTGCCGGCCCCGTTAGGTTGGAAAGGATCGCGGCGGAGTGGGTGGGATCCCCCCTTATATCTCGTAATTGTAAGGTGTGGACGCGCTGTTTTACGTGCGATTCGCCCGAGCCGCGGCGAATGGTGGATGCAAAGGCCGAGGAAGTAGAGGAACGACAGAGGGAACGACTGAAGCGGCGAACGGGGAATGGTTAGCAAGATACCCGCGTGCAGCAAACTGAAACTGTGGCTTGGCCATTCATTAGCGTGCTGGAACGCGGCGTGGTTACGCCTTGCCGCGGACGTCCGCGACGTCCAAAGGCGCGCTCTGCTGATGATCTAATCTAAAAGCGCGATCTTGCACGCGACTCGAAATTTCTGGCGTTACTTTGAAGATCTTTCTTTCTTTTTTAATTCTAGCTCTTTTAACTACTGTGTGCATTTCATAATTAGAAATACAGGACAGTCATGGATCTGCGTAAGTAAACATATAAATACGCTTCTTATAAACAAGAAGCTATTTTTTAGAATTTTTTTTTATGCCTTTCACAGTTGAAGGATTGAATAAATGTCTCGCTGATAAAATGTGATCGATATATGAATAATAGCCAGAGAAATTTGCTTAAAAACATGGTAACCCAGCAAACACAATGTTACATGTAACATACATGTTACATTGTGTTTGCTGGGTTACCATGTTTTTAAGCATGTTAATTCTAATGTCCGACTTAATAATGTACTGGGTTATCATGTTTTTAAACATGTTAGTTCTAATGTCCGACTTAATAATGTAACTGATATATAACATAGTATGTTACTAACATGTATGTTACATGTAACATTGTGTTTGCTGGGAATCTTCTTTAAAAGAAATATGTATGGTCTGTTGGATGTTAAAAGACTTGTAAATGATATTTCAATGATTTTATAATGCGAAAGAAATGATTAAACGAAAACATATACTGTTGCAGGCAGATTTATAACTCGATATATTAAATTTTATTTTCTTTTAATAATGTTAATGTATCCTGAGCAGATACGTCATTAGAATGGTAGAGAGTTGCGAGACCTATTAAAATATAATTTAAAGTTGTCATTTCTCGACATTTCTCATGCTAATCGAATAAAAACATTGTCGTTTCCTCTAAGATTAGATTATTCAGAGGAAAGAGCTTGAAGCAAAATACAGCCCGCTCGACTTTCATAAAAATTAAGTGAGGAATAACGTTCATATTACTTATAACAATCATAAATGAATAAACATAAAAAATGCTCAAAATTAAGGTAAAGATTAGTAGGTATGTAAACAATATAAAGCATGTGTAAAATGTTAGGATGGAAAAATCTTGCTCACGTAAAACTCGCTTAAATACGTTCACGAGTCGAAGAAAGAATGAAGAGGAAAGAACGATCCGCGCCGTGGGTGATAACGCCTTGTTTACTTTGAAAATTAAAATCGACTGCAGCATGATTGTTTTGAGACGAAACAATCTCTCTCGCGGAGACGAACACGAACGAGACGGAAACTCGAAACGAAGGAAGGGGCACGAGGGCGATCAATTTATAAAAAAAAAATATATATGTATAAAGAGTGCACGAAATCTTGGCGAAATCTGTAAGTTTGTTGGTTACGAAGCAATGAAAAATCCCACCGCCGTATAATTAACGATCCGCGTGTCATTCCGTAAAAATCGGACGTCAGAGACGCGGCTGCACGGATCGGCACTTTTGTGCCGCCTGTTTTGTAATAAGCGATTGGCAGACGGGGGGTATATTGGTTAGCCCCTCGCTGAGTGAATGAAACTAATATAATAACGATCATTTGTATTGCGAATCACACGACGTCCTGGCGCGCAGATCGACAATTCATCTTCCGAATGTAGTGTAACGCAACGCGTCAATACGCGATTTACACCAACGATTTGAGCCTAGTACGACTTCGACGAGAAGTCTCATTTTAAAGACACGACGAGAAAATGTACTCTAAGCTAGTCTTTTTCTGTCGTGATTTTTATATCGCGAATGAACGATATAAGAAGCGAATTTTACCGTAATACTTTGTGCTTCGGATATTCTAGGATTTCCGCCTTGAACTCACTCTTTCCGAAATAAAACGCGGGATGAAGCGAAAAGTCGGAGCATTAATATAACGATTTTTTTTTTTACCGAGCTCTCGCCATCTTATCCTCCCTTTATTCTACTTCCATCGTCACTCTCCGCCGGTGACTTCCTCGCATTTTTCTATTCTCTCTTTTACTCCCATCGCGCGAATCTTTCTTCTTACGCTCTTTTTCCTTCTTCTCCCGCCTCCCTTCACCCACTCCTTTTTTTACCCCAACGTCATTTCTACCGTCGACGGAGCTTGGACTTTGCCGAGGACTAAAACGAGACTTCAACACAAATAAGATAATTTCCATTATAAACTCGGGGGTAGGGTAAGTAAACGACGAGGAGTTATTTACTTGTCTCGGAAAGAGGGGAGAACGGGAACAAAGTAATAACAATGGAATGAGAATAAGAAGGAAGGTTTGGATCCACCGCGGTACCAAGTTTGAAGTCGCGTAGGCGCATTAAAGGGGGGCGGGTGGTTCAACGCCGCATTATTACCCAAAGCAAATGGCCTCCGCCATCGTTTCTCATCCGATTCCGCGAGAAAACCGGAATATGCGTTCGCGGCCATTCAAGTTCTCAATGTTGTTAAGCGTCATGCGACGAGATATATGTTCCGCGTTCCGCGGCTGCTCGTTCGTGATGGCGACAACCTGAGGACGCGAGATCATACGACATTCGTGCATCTTCATCAATCTCACCATCCACATTACAAATCCTGTCTACCAGAGAAAGACAACAGAATGGAGGAAATCGCTGTTTACGTCGGGACGTGTAAAAATTCGATTTCCGACGAAACGCGAGATGTTGTTGTCACGTGTTTGTTTTAAAACGCCGTTTAGTAATTAACCCCTTCGCGATTCGGTGTATACCGTTTTCGCGTATTCCGTTTCCGACAACTTCCCAGCAATTTCCGCTGTTGTTATAACATCAGTTCTATGTTATTTCTTTACAGATCAGTCCAGAGAGTTCGAAGAGAGCTCGAATTCGCGCGAGAAAGTAATAATCGATACGTCTAGACGTACTAGACTTTATAGTGCGAGTTGAATGTTTGTAAATTCGTACTCTTCTACTCTTTCGCGAAGATTTTAGAGATTTCCGGATATAAGAATGCCTGGAAATATATTTAAACTAATACGTATCAACTAATACGTTTTCTCCACTTCCTATTTGTTACGTACTGTATATTGTATTTCGCTTTTCACAAAATAATATTCGATCTATTTCTCATTATTGTCATATCATTAAATATAGACCGAAATATACGTTATTAGTAAATTGAAATTAATGAAAGATCGAACTCTCATAATTGATCTCTCACGAATTCGTTTTAAAAAGATTTAATATCGAAGTTATTATGTTAATATTGTTCGAGCGACGATATTGCGAGAAGTTTGAAAAAATAACGTGGTATTAACAATTATAATGCTTTTACATATCAAAAGTATAATTGAGTCATACATTATCTGAAAGCATTGCAACTCGTAAAAATTGTTAGCCCGTACCATTCTTTTAACAGTAATAACTTGCTGTACAATTATGAATTTACGGCGATAATCGGTGGGGACTTTTCAAGAAATCAAATGTTTGTGCACGCAAAGGGCGCAATTTTTCGAACTGTAATGTATCATCGTTAATTCAACCGTGAGTCATTAAAAATACAAAAGGTGCTTCCATTACCTCGGCCATTCGCTGGTAATTAAATAATTTACATTTCCGGTATGATTAAAAAAGTTTCGATGTGTGAGCAGAGAGTTTCTGATAGCAGAAACTCTGGTATCGTCGGACGCGTAAAAATATATCGCTACGCATTTCAGAGAAAATCTCGATAAAATTACGAAGGCCCGATACGCCAAGCCGGTAGCAATGCTTTGAAAAACTTGACAGACTATTAATTGAATAAAAATGAACGCTCGCGCAAATATCGTCGATACGAGTCCTTTGTATCGCGTGCAGTTTATCGGCGTTCGACGTTCGGCGTTTGGTGTGGCACGCCATGCGGACAGAGGGAGGGGAAACGGCGACGAAGATGTCAAAGAGCGTCGAAATCAGCGGAATATATCGACGCGAAGCGCCAAGTATTTCATGAATCCGCACAAGAAGAGTAATCAGCCGCGCGTTTGCGATCTGCTGTTGGCGATTGCCTGCGATTGCGGCAACGATCTTTACGTAAGCGCGACGCACTCACCCAAGATGCGCCGCAGTCACCTCCTCCGAGAGTCTGAAAGGCCGGCATGCATCTGAACGTCATTCTGAGCTCTACCGCCGAATTATTATCCAAAGGTCGAGTGCGGTTCCCCGGTCACAACTTACCTAGAACAAAGCGAAACACTTAGTTAGCGATCAAATAAATCTACCATCTCTCTGTCGTAGTAATCTTATATAGTTAGAATTACAATATACGAAAGAAAATGGAGAATTTTGTTTCGACTTAAAATTCTTCTTTCTCGTTTCTTCTCTTTTCGCTTGAGACACCCTGTGGCCCTGTCTTTCGCGCCAGAGAAATCGTTCTACATATATTACGATCAACGCATACGCAACACTTCTACAACGTTTCCGATCCTTTCAAGACCCTACATGCGTAATCCACATCCCACGAGACGCGCGATCGGTAACGCGTCGTTCGCCGATTATCTCCCGGCGTAGCAAATCTGCATAACGCCGATGCAGATGCCTCAGAATACACGTACTCGCGGAGCGAAGAGTCTGCCAGATCGCGGCGGCGCGCGATCGCCCTTCGCGATTGCTTTCGCAGATAGCGAAAAGATCTCTCGACGATAAGCGAGGGGTGCATCGTGGAAGGGCGACGATTATCCGAGGCTCATTAGGCGCGCGAACGCGTCTGTCCTTTGAGCGAGCGCCCTTGCATTTACGAAGTAAATTGAGATTATTGCGGGACATTACGAGAGGCTGCGATCAACGGCGATACCTCGTTCAGTAGCACGCGATATGTTAACCATCGCAGGAAATTGGAGAGCTTGTGCATTTTCCCCTGGATCTCTTGATTTCTTTATATTAATCTTTCGCGTACATCTTTCGCATGTTAATAAAAATAAATTATGGCTAGACGGTAGCCTAAAAAGTGGTGATTGCTTTTAATAGTCGGAACATACCAATAGTTGCATTATAGTGTTTGTAAAATTATTTAACATTGGAGAATTTTTATGAGCATTAAATAATATGAATGTGATATTCGTTGTAATTTTATTTTGACAGAAATTTAATTTAAACGTTCAATGTTATTGAGCGATGATATATTTGATGTCGAGAATTAAAAGCGAAACAATATCGAATCGATTTGAATGAAAAAAATCTGAGAGCCGAAGTAGAAAAATTCGGCATTGTCTGGGAAAATTCGACCACGTATTCGTATCATCGCTCGTCGATAAAACGACGACATCGATCCGCGATTCCACCATCCGCCCGTTTGAAATGTCAGTAATCCAAAAGCAATCGAGATCCGGCGGGAAACCACGGTGCGTTTCGCGCGGTCAGGAATTCCAAAAATCCGGCCACAGACTGTTGCGTAAGCGGAGCTCTCCCCTCGTCCCTTTCGAAGGGGTTATTAGGCCGAGCGCAGCACATTCTTTCGCGCGTCCGAATAAGACGACGAGGAATATCCGGAGGAACCAAAAGAATGAAAAGGAGATGTAAAAGAAGAAGAGGAGGATGTCGACAGAAAGGAGGATAGGCCTGAGTGAGCCCGTAGGAGGAAGTAGAGGAGACGGTAGAAGAAGATGCCAGGCGCGCCGATGAGGCGCTCGAGAGAGAAAAAGAGATGGAAAAAGAGAACCGGGGAGCGAACTCTATACACTCTTTTTGCATTTCATCCGACAAAACTTTTTCATTTTCTTAAAACTTGTCAAAATATTAGAATATTAACAACTTTTTATTTTTCACAATTTATTTTAATACAAAGTAAATAACATGTTCTAACTATCGGCAAGTTCTCGCCAAAGCAACTGTGCGAAATTCTCTCCGAGGAAATCTCAGAAATTTTCATACTTGAAGATTACCAAAGCTCGTCGCGGTTTCTCACTCATTCGAACCGCGTCTCATCATCCGTATTTTCATCGGAAAGCGAGTCCGTCCGAGATGAAAAAAGAAGCATTGGGAAATTTCACTGCTCTCCACGCCCAGCCCGATTTTGGCGCGGAAGCCCGGGCCGATGTCGCTGCGGGAATGAATAATGGATTCGAGTGCGGCCATGCCGGGTATATCCGGTTGAATATTCATAATCTTTATGCCGTCGGTGCATGAGGATCCACGAATACGGTCCATGAGCTTCGGCTGGCGTATGTCGCGCACGCGCGTGCTCCATTGGCGCGGTCGCGGCGCGGAGTGGAGCGATTGCAATGCTCTTGCATCTTGCACGCGCGGCCGTGCGCTTGCAAGCGTGGCCAAGTCGAGCCGAAAGCACGGCGCATCCGCCAGCGGCGTGCCGGCAGTCAAACAGAGACGCTCAATTTAATTGACGCTTTCATGTATTCAATGTCGAAAACCACGAGGCAACTAGGTTTTACGCTGTGATGTGGCTTTCAACCACAAAGCGATTTTCAAAAATTCCATATTTCTTTTACTCTCTCAGACATTCGAAATAATGAATGATTATGAATTTGTAATCGCATCGCAGTTCCCGAATGAAATATAGGTAGGCATCAATCTGTGATATTCCCTTCACCCTCAAAGGAGCTAAGAATTTCTTTGCTCGTAATATATCTGTCTCTCTTCGCTTTCCTCTTTTCTTATTTTTTTAAGTATCCTTCGCATACATCGAGTTGATCTTATTGTTCCGCTAATGTCGCCGCGATGTGATTACGAGCTTAACATGGCAGCATGCGAGCGAGCGAGCAAGCGGGCGCCATTCGGAATACGAAGCTACGAAGCTACGAAGCTACCAGCTGGACGATGAAATGAGCCGTGTTACTTGCTCCGACCAGTATCAAATGCACATGTTGAGCGCGAATGCAAACGTCGGCACGCATGCGTGCGGACGTGCGTTTCCATGCGACTCCCGAAAATTCAACAACCAGATTGGAACTGTCGCCTACTCCTCTTTCGCGGCAAGAACTGATGGGTCGCTTGGGAGAGGACAGAAGAGGACGCGTCGCGGATCTCCTCATCGTGTTCGCTCATCCCTCGAAAGCCTCGTTTCGTCGGCGAGGACGAAGACACGAGGGTGCCGCCCCTCGTCTCTCATGTTACTAGCGACGCGACGCGACGGTGTATAATCGTCGAAGCTGTGCGACGGGTTTAATCTGGGATGCGTTTGAAGCGCGGAGAATTTTTGCGCCGACTCACGGAGATTTAAGCCGACTGCGCCAAGAGATGGGATTTTTCAATCCGCATTTCCATCCGCTGTCTCTTTTCCTCGAATTCGAACGTACCTTGCCGGCTGTCACGTGACGGAATAAAATCTCACTTTGATAAAAATATAGTTTAGAGTAAAGGAAATCATCCCGTTTTCTAAATTTGTTTAAAGTAAGGAAAATTAATGTCTTATTTCTTAATCTGGTAGAAATGGTTGTAAGAACGTGCGTATTAATATTATGTGTCTTGTACATCACGAACTACGTTCTACAGAAATATTACATGTGCTTAAAAATTTAGAATGACGAGATATATTTGAAAGGTTAGTTACATGACCGCATCCCTTTGAAATACATCTCGCAATTTCGAAATTACTGTAACCTCGCCACGAGCTATGCAACGAAGATTGGAATTCATCGATTGAGATGCAAATACCGTTACAGCATAGTCTTGACTATGCGAAATAGTCAATTGTAACATATAAATTCATCTTCTTGCAATACAGTACAATACTTCGATATAGAATGCACGAAGGACTGTAAAACGATTATCTTTAATTTCGAATAATAATATTATGTTATTATATTCTATGTATAATAATAAACTTTAGATCCTGTAATTTATTGCGTTCCGCTTATATTACGTAAAACGCTTATTTATTTATTTTACTTAGAAAAGATTTTTCGGACCATCGTCAAATGACATTTGAGGCAGCATTTAATTTAAATTCACGCCGCTTAATAATGCCGCATAATTACATCCAAAAGACTGCTTGATCGCACGACCAATTTCGATACTACAAAATTTCACTTGCCGACCTTCTGTAAGTGACGAAAATTAAAGTCTTTCTTATTCTTTCGAGCGCAAATTTATCCTCGCTGGTGCACGCAATCCCACGTTAAAGTACTGTGTTTGATGTAGATGCTTCGGTGTAAGTGTAACGCTGCATGCGAGCAACAACAATTAAGGAGACTGGAATTAACTGAGTTATATCGGGGCCGAAATGAGGAGTTTTACGCCGGCAATCCTCGGCGTTATCATCCTTTATAGGCGTTGTGCTTGCGCGCGCGCGCGCAGCTCCGGAGAACCGTAAGGTACAATAACATGGTCGCGTCCCGAGCCGTTAACGATTCCCCGTATCCCAAATTCCGAGTGCACCACCTTTTTTATGGTCACCAGCGCCCCGGTGCGGCGTCCACGGCGTATACGACTGCTAACGACGTGCCATTAAATCGAGTTAACGAGGATAGCCGCGCTATTTGCCGAGCTATTTCCTAGCCGCCGCGATCGTTTCGCCCCGCCATCGGTAAACCACAAACGGCGCGGCGTTCTAGGGAAACGGCGACATTTCCGCGGACGCTTTCGCGACGGTCACCATCCATCCAGCCGGCTCAGGTCGTTTCGCAATGAGACCATCGAGCGTACTTTTTTTTTTTCGGGGCGTAATGTCGCGCTCCTCGCGCTAATTTACCGAAGCCCCGTGAAGCTCGATGCCGTGACCGATCCTTTCGGTCGTTAAAAACATCTTAACGGTTCATTCTCGATAATCATCTCGGACGAATCGTTTAGGGCGAAGGTTCCTCCGTGAAACGAGTCTTTTCGATGTATCCTTAGAAAATGACAGCCAATACGATCTATTTCGATGACTTATTTAACGAGTTTAATGAATTCATCACGTCTTCTATCAGGATCTTAAAATTAAAAAATTATCAACTGTTCGACTTTATTTGCGAGTTTATGCTTTTGAACAAGATGATTGATATAAAAATTTTAATAATGCTTCTAAATTTTCAAATATATTCATCTGTTATGATTAAATTTGTGTTATTAATGACAAATCTGCTGTAAAGTAACCAATGTCGACAGGCATATAAATATTCAAGATCGAATAATCATTATAGCGGCGTAACTGAGCGTCACGCGGATGCAAAATTCATTTGGCGCAGTGTCAGTTTAGCGCGGCAAAACATAAACCGTTCATTATCAGAATAATTCTTCCATTCGCGCTGGCCCAGCGATTTATGAAGGGTAAGTGGACATCGTAACAAATCATAGAAAGGCACTCGATTATTTAACGATGATAATAAGCAAACGCGCATTTCACCGATATGTTTTATAGCTCGTTGATACCATCGTATCGCGAGACGCTGATTTATGAGTCCGATGAAAGGGACGATTACATTCCGCCATTATCCCGGGCTTCACTTAATGCGCGGAACCCTATACCTTTTCTATTACTTATTCATTCGGTACACTACCATCCTCTTATTTCAGGCGCATAATTACAGACGGCGGTTATCCGATCGCAACGTCGAATTAATCTTACTTTTTCCCTTTGTATATTATATTGTCTAAGAAAGGCAAATAAGATTCGAACATCATAGCGAAAGTTTCTGTAGTTGTTGTTCAAAAATAGTTAATATATTACAAAAATATGTATTTTAGAGTTTTATATGGAAAAATTTACGGAAGGATGAAATGTTTTCGAAATTTCGGACAGCATAACATGCTGCAGTGTAACATATAGGAGAAAGCTGCTAAAACAATTAATGTACTTGTAATAATAATAATATCTTTATTGCGTGTATGTAAGATTAGTTTATAACAAATCGAATTACAAAGAATTACAATCGAATTAAAAAGATATACATATATCTAAAAGGTAAAGTAATAATTATGTACTTCTATCTGCAATAAAAACAGTTGATCGAAGCGCATGGATAGATTATAAAACAAAAATGTAGTGAATGAAACAAAAAAATGACGTACATGAGAAAATCTGATAATAAGGAGAATAGAGATTCCTAACATTTTTGCTACGATAGCAAATAAATGAAAAGTGCACACAATCAAAAACTTGTATTCAAACCTGGAAATATTATCAGACCGGGACTCTCGAACGTTGAATATATCTTTTCTCGATTGTGCGGTTGCATTTTCCAAAACATATAACAAAAATGAAGTCAAGTTTGCCTGTCAGGCGACATCTCGTGCAACTGCTGTGTAGAAAAGAAAGAGAAGGAAAAGATCGGAATCGTGTGTTTAAGTACGACGGCTCGCGAGCGAACACGGGATAATCTTTCCGTGATAGTTACATAGCGCGTTGTCGTTATTGCTTTTAATTAGCGCATGATTCACGCGACCGGTGCAGCGGTGGCGTGTTCCGATCCCGAGCTGTTGCGCGCGGCTCTCGCTCTCTTTCTCTCGTCCGCTTATTCCGCTGTACTTTATTGCGTACGAGAGAGCGGCGACAATTTCGCCGCGGTATATTGAATATCGAATAGGCGACTCGAGTGGTTCAGCTTGTAGGAGCGTAACGCCGCGCCGGTTATACTCCCCCAAGGCGCTTCTAAATCGACCGGCTGAACTACATCGGGTGCTCCCTACTTCTGTCCGATATGGCGTGGACCTAGTTTACTTCTGGCCCGATTATTACTTCGAGTACTCCGAGCGTTGAGCGTCGAGCGTCCGGGAGATTGGGCTCCGCCTGGGGTATTGGGTTCCTAAACTTTTAAGGCAGCTGGCGACGGAGGGGAAAGGAACATTTCCCAAAATGATGGCGCATATTACTGCTACAGCGAAATTACATCGAGCAATCGCGATAACAATTGTTTCGCGAATAACTTTATCGTAAGTAGATGTTATCGTAGATATCGTCATCTAAATAATGTCTTCCTTTCCCTCTTTTCATTTTTCAAATTTGACTTTTAAGCCTTTATCGATAATTTTATAACGTCTACTTGTTAAGAAGGATTAATGTTCGAAATTGAAAAGTAATCACAAACACGATCTCTTTTTCCTCTAATACTTTTGTTACGGGAAAAAATTGACACACAATTTGCCAGAAGATAATAATAATAATAACATCTTTATTACTACAAACACATTGTACAAAATCAATAAGTTCATAGCTACAAAAAAAGAGTGAGAAAGATGTGAAATATTTTTATATAAATTCCAATCATCGTGCATAGAACAATATACTATTCCTTTTTCTTAGCTGTTTTATTCTGCCACATAACTTTTCCACGTGCGGTGCATCACAAAAGCAATGTACGATCATCGAGATGCGATGGGGGATCATAATCATATGTCTAAAAAATCAAATTCATAACGGGCACGATAATGGCGGATGTGGAATGGAAAAGGGGGGAAAAAAAGTAAAACGCGCAAGACCGAGATCGGTAGGATGCTCGCGGGCGAGTTTGTTGGGTCGACTCCGACTCCGACTCCTAAAGAGCGAACGCGCAACATTCCGATCCATTACAATTACCAAATAATTCCAATGTTGGCCCGCATTGAAGAAAAGGAACCCGAAATTAGGTTGATTAGAGGCTACCGTTCGTCAGGGATAGCCACTACCGGAATTTAACCAGTTATTATATAGATACGGCCGCTCTACGAGAGAGCCGTATAGGCACGTTAAGAGAAAACGTGCTCCATGAAATTAGATTCTCGAGCGGCATGCGTTGCATGGGAAACGTCCCGGCAGGTCAATAATTATGTCACAGGGAATCAAAGTTTGCACGCTGCTCACATAATTTTACGGTTTCGCGCGCGACGGCGTGGCGCGCAAATGGACCGATTCGATAGATTTTGATTTCAATCCAATTCTGAAATCCGAGGGGATTTATCTCGTCGCGCATGCCTTCTTCGCATGACGCATGCGAAGAAGAAAATGCGAACGAAAACGCAAATAGAGCATTATACTTGGGACAGTGGAATTTCAACGACAAATTGTAATGACGATAATTTCGACCGCGATATCAACGCTCGTAATCACCGTCGGCGGACGGTGATATTGATCCACTTGTTTGCCAAGTAATTAAACCATTTTGTTAACGGAGGTAAATGGCGAACCGTTCTGCCAAAATTATTCGCCCCGCTGCTCGTGCACCCGATTATTAAAGCAAAAACGCTGAGACTGCGCGATCACGTTAGCTTTAATGTAAATGCCATGCGTGTGCGTGATTTATCTGATCGCGTGAACCACAGTCCGTGGACGAAATTTATTTTCGCTTCCCTTATGATCCACTTCTCTGACGTGTACGCTAATGAAATAACTTCATTAACGGTAGACTTTAGCATCAACATGAAAGTTTTTACGGTTTTACGGTTGAAAAGATAATTCATCGGTATAGTCGGAAAAAAAATTTGATAATTTTCTTTCTCTCTCTCTCTCTCTCTCTCTCTTTATACATATAATAGAGATAGCTATTAGAGATTTCACCTCATCGCTTATTCAATGATAACTATCACATGATAAAATACGCTTCCTTTAATTTGTGTAACACATTACACTTCCATGGCACATTAAACACATTCGTCTGGGAAAACAATTTCTCCATGCCATGACGGCAAATATATTGAACACGATGAATGATGAACAATTCGTTGCAGAATGCGACGGCAGTCGTGCGTCGAAATTCATCTACCGAAAAGTATTTTATCAATGACACAGCAACGCGAGGACGAGCGTAACGAGAGAAATAAGACAGAAGAGAAAGAATACGCCGGACCGGGAATAACGACTGTCTCTCCAATTTCGCCGATAATTAATGTCCGACAATATAATTTCATTAAAGACAATAGACTCGCGGTGTTTATTTGAATTATGATGCCCGCGGTGATAAATCGCGCGCTTTAATAGCTACCATGCCGGAGCAATTATTGTTGTGCCAAGTTTGCTTGGTTGCACGCGGCGTGACTGCCCACGCAGAAGGCGAGAACGCCCGATCGGGAACGCGCTCAAATGGATAATATAAGGTACTATAACGTGTGCGTGTTACATTTGCGCAACGCGAAAAACGCGGAAAGAAAACTGAAATGCCGAGAGCGATGTGGCTCTGAGCTTTAAGCGATAAATTTTATATAGCAGAGTAATAGGAAAATAAAACGAACGGGAGCTTTTCTAATTAAGCTAATTTTAACCATCTAATAGATCTTTCACTTTTGAGTGCAAAATACGTGGATCGGTAATTTGAAACAGAGTTTAGCACACACGTTTAATAGGTATATCGACAAAAAGAGGTTTATTATAATGTACACATATACTCTGGGAAAAATAAAGACAGTTTGCAACCCAGTTTGGGGCCCACGATTAGTAATCGAATTATTTGGATTGTCGTAACCTTAATTTTACGTTTCATATTTCTAATTAACCCCGCGTAACTGAAAATTGAAAGTACTCTGGGAGAAATTTTGACCGTTTTTTTGTAGTTAACATTTGGGTTAGTGTCCTTTAAGTGAAAATTGACTTTGCGTAACTGAATTGGCGACGGAGCTAATTGAGAAACTTGATTAATGTAACTTAAAAATCTTTAATCCAAATAATTCGATTACTAATCGTGGGCCCCAAACTGGGTTACTCATTGTCTTATTTTTCCCAGAGTAATATATTAATACATGTATATACATATAACACACATTCACGATATTGCGAAAGAAAATACGTGCGATGAGAAAAAAATTTGAAAGTTTTATAATTCAAATGTGAGGACAATTGCCATTCTATCTGGACAATGGCTACTTTTAAACCGTGTGAGAGCGGACGTGTGTGTGCATGTATACGTGTGCGTGTCAATATACCATAGTTCTCTGATAAAACTACTGTATTGACTCGTTTTTGTTAAGAGCGCGGTTTAGGTCCGCATCACATTCTCGACGCTTGAAATGCGAGCGAGCACGTTTCGTTGCCACGGCAATATCGCGACCGAAAAAAAAAAAAAAAAAAATTGTAATGGCTTACCCGCGACGACGGTGCCCCGCGCGCGGAGATTTACATTTTCATTTTCCCCGATATCAATTTTTGAAGTTTGTTTTCATACGTGGGGAACGGCGCCGTTCTGCCAACTCGGAAACGCCAGATTCGGCGATATCGAATACGCGATATTGAAAAAAATATGCGAGCGAGATACCGACGAAGCATACGCGCGCGCGTTTGTTTGCGCCGAATCTTTCCTCGAAAAATATTACAAAGGAAAATGCATCCTGCGCGCAACGATGTGCGAATAATTATATTGTATCGTACGCTACGCGATTGAGTACGGTTTACATTATATATTCGTGTTCATATTTACTATTATATTTGTAAATATTTAAATTAGTATTATTTGCAAGTATCATTTCATATATGTATAATTTCAAGTGTTTATGTAAAAATACTTCACGTATATGAATTTATATTATTATAATTTAAAGATAAAGTCACAGTGAAATGTGAGGTAAGTATCTTTGTCGTTAATAATATTATATTTCCAATGATGAAACATGATTGAGAAAACTCTATGGAAATTCTCTACAGAAATTATTGCTGATCTAACAATGACTAAAATACAATAATATGAAATACCTAATGGAGAGTCGCTGCGTTACCGCGCGTTGCGGAAATTCAGATAGTGATATAGACTGTAAATTTGGTATCTTCCCGCGTGCATTTCCGACGTAGCATTTCCGCCCACGCGGTTATGCCGCGTTACACTCGCGGATATTCTTTAATACCGAAATAGGCTTGAAACCGTTTCGTTTCAGGGGTTAACCAGGGTCCCTCGAGTACACGTCTGCCAGTTCTGCCGTCTGAATGGCTAGTTAGCGCGAAGATTGGTTTTCTCCGCATTATTCGTCCCTTCTCTTCGGGCGGCGTTATTGGGATCACCCAAACACACGGCAGTAAAATCAGCTAAGCTGGCGGTTATTTATTGCTCGCGGTGGCACAGGTGAAAGAAACGGGCCTCACTCACGCTCTGCCATCCTCCGCCGATCCCTCTTCTCTCACCTACTTTTTCTATGTCTCTTTTTTAATCTCCCTTAAAAAAGCGCGTAACATGCCCGGGATTCTTACTGCCTGACTCCGGAGGAAGTCTTCGCGGTAAAAGGAATCATGAGTAAATATTATTAGCAGATGCAATAACCGAAACTGTTCGCGCAGCACGTATCAATTTTTATAAATAGTACCGCTATGCATTTTACGATTTCCAGCGTTGTCCTCGTCATCGTTATTATTGTTGTTATTGTGTCCATAATTGGTAAAAGCGTCTCGTCTTGTATCACGTTTACAAAACTTGACACGAAATTATATAATAATTTATAATCTTATCCAATGCGATTAATGCAGATATCCCAGAATTGGCGTTAGAAGTTTGGATTGATGTGTTTCAGCAAGATTTCTAAAACTGAGAATTCCGTGAGAAAACCGGTATGTTTAGTACCGAAGTCGATTAGCGTAACGTAACGTTTAGAAAATTATTGTGAAAATTATATGTATTTTACCCCCTAATCTGCTTGAGAATTATGTATCTCCTTATTTAAATAACTATAAATTTATGTACGTAAACAATATTTATTTAGGTACGTACTTGTAAAATATTATTATTTTTCTTATTATTTAGTTATTATTTAATCCCTAAAATTAAAAAACATATATGTATATAACAAGACAATACAACATATAAATATTATAATCATTTTTGTATATCTATATACATGTTTAATTGTTAATCTCAAAGATAATCCGTTCTATTTTACAATCGCTAAGAATATTACATCTATCTTACAGTACTCTGTCGTTGCAGAATCGCAGAAAGAGAGAATGATAATAGGGCATCCGTTCTTACTGTCCGTTTGTATTATTGTACGTTCTGCTGCTATGATTTACGCGACCTGGTTGAATTTCATTTGCATACCCTCGTTATAATCTGCGCGCCTTATAATTACGAGAACCTTCTACCCAGATCACGAGGATATAGACTGGAGGAAACGGGATTAATAGCGACGACAACGTGGTCTACCATCGATCTTATTTCTTATCGGCCTTTATCCCTCGTGCGCCGCGCCGCTAATATCGCGGTCTGTTAACGAGCGTTGCGTCATTTTCAATGGAACCTGCTCGGGAACGGCTTTTAATTTATGGCTGTTTAATAACGCGGGCCAATCAGGAAACATGCGGAGACCGCGACATTTCCGTTTTTCGCTTCGGCGAGCAGCGACGGCAGCGTCGTCCGGCACGGAATAAGTTAATCTTGATTAGTCCGAGCTCGATGATATACGTGCGAGCAAATTGCGAAATGTGTTTTCACGACAAACTGCGCGGATTTCATTTAATTATACACGGTCCGCCTGTTTTAATCCTCTCGCGTAGGTCGACGTGGATAAGATGACTTCAGGGATAGCACGTGTACCGCCGCTCCTTTGTGACGCACTTGACGGAGTTGGCGAAATCAATTCGCATTCAATATCGACCTCTTATTCATAACAATAAGTGGAAACCTGTCGATGAAATCAATCTTTTCTAACGTTGATGCCGTGTTAATTTAATTTCGCGTTAATTTCATTGATTGAGTGGGTTTTGGATTCTAAGAACGTGACACCAACCGTCACACCAACAGGTCAAGATCGCCGTGAATCATTTGAATTTGCCGATGAAATCATCGAGAAATGACGCACGCGAGGAAAGAAATCGGATTCCAATTAATGGAATCGAAAAGCTTAGAAAAAATCAAATCGAAATATAATTGGTTGTGAAAATTAAAGAATAATAAATGGACGTTACTTAAATAATTAATGTTGTCTAATCATCTTTCTCTTTCGATTTATCTCTTCTTATAGCTACAAAAAAGAAAATTATTCCATTTCTTTCATTATACGGTTAATTACGAAGCGGAAATACGTCATTATCCTTTCTAGAGAAAATATTATTCGGAGTACGACGTCTTCGACGAGCAGCAAAGCCGTTGTTGACCGTAAAGAAAAATGCTACGTGCAACAAAGGTCGGGGAGCAAAAGACGAGGCGCAGTTGATTGAAACATCAGCTAAGAGAAGTTATGTGCCTGTACTATGGTTCCCGTCTACTCCCGAATGCACGATGCAAAAGTTATACATATTCACGCACGTGCGTGTATATCTACGTTTAGATGCGTGTCGTCGCGTATTAGTTCGCTTCGATTGCAGCATATGTTGTACGTGTATCTGTACATGTACATACAGGCTACTTCAAGTTTTAATATCTTATCTATAATTAATATTAATATCTATATATTCTATATAGAATCATGGTCTTGTTATAATAATAACACATGTTATTAATTGTGTAGAATTACAGAAAATTACACAATGCTTTATACAAAAAATACATACTTTTCTCTTGCGCCCGATTACAAACAGAAGAGCCTGTTTAAATCAAGATATTAAAAAGAAAAACGAAAATCTTTTGTTAATCGAACGACTTATCAGCATAATCATTGTGAAAATTTATGGAGAGTGGATCTATCAAACTGAATTAATTGGCAGTTGTTCATCGAGCCCTATTTTCAATCCTGTTTTAATTTCGAAAATGTCTAGAGTATTATATTCTGCACCTTTCGTGCGATCTTTCTGCGAAGAATCACCTGCCGCGTTCTCCGATTTTGGCCAATCCTGTGAAAGCACGCGGTGGATTCGAGGTTCGTGCGTGCGCGTGCACACGCGCGCAGTCCTGGCTACAATACACGCCGAAGTAATTGGTGATCGTAAAGCATCGAGGGCGCTAACAGAAACAGCGGAAATGTTGCAGGCGCGTCTACACCTCCGCCCGCGGTCGTCTGACGATTAACAACCTAATAAGAATTCCGCCTCGAATGTAGCTTTCGATCGCAGTCAATGGGAAGTATGCAGCCTAATAAATTCAATTAGTATACATGCATGTTTGTATGTATGTGTGCATTCGATGAAAAAATTTTAATATATTTAACATGGAGATTTGCTCGGAAAAATATAAAAAGAAATAGAATTTATATTTATAAACAAAATATTGCACAGGCTAAAAAATATGTTGAAGATGCCTTTTGAATCTATTCAATATTATGTTATTGAATCTAGAATTGATTTTTTACGAAAGAATTTAGTGGATGACGGATGACGCAAAATTTCTTTAATCTTTAATATTAAATACATATTTAAACTTAATGTCAACTTAAGTTTCTCTCATTATCAACAGAAGTTCTTGTTTCTACATGTTTTTGTTGCCTTGATTATACTTTCTTTGAAAAAAAGGCGGCTCTTTTGCTTCTCGCAATCGCAGACTACTTATTTTTTAAAGTATACTACGAAGGATAACTACGCGTTTGTAGAATCGCGATATTATCAAGCGATAACCAAGGTAAATTTGTTAAATTTACAGCATTTAATGGCTGGTTTGTGGTAATAGCATTACATTTCGCTTTGTCAATATTGAAGCCGCTAGTCGATCGGACTTGTTAATTTGATATCAAACATTTAACTTCAGTTGGGAACGCGGGCCTATTTTGCTTCTATATTTACAATAAGATTTAATACACAATTGGAATTACACATGTAATAGAAGATACAATTAATATAAACTCGATAATAATTTAAATCGCTAATTCCAAATAAAAAGAAAACTTCTTCTTGGTTTTGTTTTCAGAATAAATCGGGATTAAATTAGTAGATTAATTATATCGTATCAACGTACATTCTATATAATTTTAAAATATATAAAAACATTAATTTTTTCTTTCAATTTTATTACATTCATTTACATATATTAAATTATATACTCTTATTGGTTTACATGTTTTCAAATTATCAATTGGATAAAAAATATTTAATTTATTAAATTCAAGCTAACTTTTAAATTAATTTAGATATCTAACTTAGGTTCAATTTTATCCCAAAGCATTCGTTTATTGACTCTTTAAATTAGACAGTTTTCTTTACTGAAAATCTATATGTGGATTATAAAATCATACAGCACATATAAAATGGAAAAATTACAGATTGTACCTATCATTTTTTTACGCCAAAGTCACTTGAATCTAAATCTAAAAAATCAACGAAAAAAGACATAAAAATCACATGTTTGAAATTAAATCCAATATTCTGCTACATTAATTATAGATAGAAAGAAATGCTTTTCATACACCTAATTCACAGTAGTTGCATATATCGTGAATCAGGACGCATAGTTTTCGCGCGCGCGCCATTTGTGTCTGTCAACGATCACATATAGTGAAAACGTGGCAAGACAGCATTGCGGATGCAGCTAACATCACGGAATAATTCCATTGTGCCAAGATTTTACGAGTCGCTCTTAAAACCTGTCATTACGGCGGCGAGTACGCCTGTGCGCGCGCGTGTGGTACGTCCCAAAGAAATTTTCAATGATTTACTGCTCAATTTTATGAACTTATATTCCTTAAGGATTCTGACGTATCTATTTCACTTAAACGCGTCCTCAGGGCGCGTGACGAATTGCGTGATGCAACGTCACTGTTAGCCGTTCATTATCCGCGGCCAGGTGTACATTTCAGATTTAAGATAGTGCCAACTATCTTGTAGGTGGACTCTATATAATTCAACGCTATCTCAAAGTACACCTCAGTCATTAGACTCGATCGTTGGAGTGTGATTTCAGGTGCAGGAAGATATTATCTTAAAACAGGAATTTCCTTCTCGCATTTGACGTAAGTAGCGCGTATGTCAAACTTTATAAATGTTTCGGATTAAAAAATTTTGAATTTAATATTGATTATTGCAAACAAAGCAGACGGTTTGCGCATGAACAAAATATATTTACTTGCATTATCTTTTTTAATTGCTTCGATTCATTACGCTGTTATGAATTAGTACAATTATGAATTAAACTCTAAATTTATCTATATTCGTGACTCAGACTTCCAGTAGAAAAGATCCAAGATTTTCTTTCAACTCTCTTAATCATAACAATTCTGTACGTTTATTTGCCGTATTCTTCGCAATTATTACGGACGATCAGTAAAATTAGCGGCTAAGTATATTTTGAAAAGAGTTTACCATTTGATGCATTCTCGCGGTGTTATAGTAGTCTAGGTTCGGCATTCGGTCGCTTCGTGTGAACGTCTTCGGTAAATCAAACTGATCGACGATCGACCCACCTGGTCCACCGGTTCACGAACGCGATTACGATCGACTCGCTCCGAATTTCCTACGATCTCTCGAGGCGCGAGAACTGTCCGCCGCAAAAGCACTCGATGACACCACTGTACATATACCACTTTTAGAATCCAACAGGTACTTGGCACTGGTGTGAGATGCGAGTCATTGGAAGCTCGCGTTTGTACGAGGATGCGTTCACCGACGATGAGACGGCGACATCCCAGATCGGTTCATCATCCTACACCATGAAAATCCGTCGCGCGCACGTCGCGCAGACTCTCCCGAGACGAGGGCGGTCGGCGGTTGATTAGGACTGCCGAAAACGATGCAGTACGTGGAACCGGAACCCGATCACTGTGCACAGATCATCTCGTAACTCGGCGGCGTAGTCTCGATTCTTGGTCTCTATGTAAATTCGCGGTTTTGGTCAACTATCGGGGTGCTCCGAGCACCCCCGGGCTCGGCGACCGTTCGCCGGTAAAGAACGGGAAGGGAGATGAAGTAATGAGAGTAGGTACGCAAAAGGGAAAGACAAGAGAGAGAGAGAGAGAGAGAGAGAGAGAGAGAGAGAGAGGGAAAGAATAAAGAGCAGAGAGAGAGAGAGAGAGAGAGAGAGATGAGTAAGATGGGCGAGCCTGAGATATATCGAGTTACCGGCACCGTGCGCGGATATTGTTTTCCGATATCTCGACCTTTGTATAGGTATTCGCCTTAAACCGTCGTACACGCAGGAGGACTCGAGGGTTACTGCGCCCGCGGGGCCTTAGCTACCAGATAGACGCGCCAACGAAGCGATCGGGGTAGGAGCTGGGACGGGCCTGAAGGCCCGGTTTACTTCCCGCCGCGGCCGCATTGGCTGGTCGCTGCCGGTCTGGGCCCAATAGAATCGCGCTCGGTGCCTCTGGACGCGAGGGACGGGACACCCAGATCGGCTTCGATTGGCCCGCGCCTGGCACCAGCTTGCACGCGGCAACTCTCGTGTATAAACTGCCAGATAATGTCGTGGAGATTTTATTTCTCGAATAAAGGATGGGTCGTCTAAAGGATGGGCTATCGCGGGCATCTGCCCCGCACGCCCCGCCTGCATCACGATCACTAGCCGATTCGTAAAGATTTCTCCGCGCGATCACGATTGCAATGAAATTTCGACGTACAATCAGAATTTCGATCTATACATACCATCGTAATATATAAAATTTCTCTAATTTTATCAATAAAATATGTACATACCTACATTACAACATAAAAAAATTAGCGTGTTCTTTAAATTTCATATGCAAATCACATGATTAGTTATGATTATATTATAAACACAGTTTTTCTTCTATTAAATGTGCTAATATACATATATGCATAAAAATGATTTTTCTCTATCACTGATATCTTTTCTTGTGTGAAATAATTCTACTAGATAATATTGTAATAACTTTATTTTCTGAATGAAATAATTTTTACTCAAGCTTCTTCAATTTCCACATTATTATATTCTCTTTTAGATTTTTTAAATAAACCTGATAGTCTCTGTAAAATTACTTAAACAGAATAATCTTTTCCGCATGTGATTGTACTTTTTAGATAACATATTTATCGCATTAACGACATATTTATCGCATATACGAGAATCGACAACATGCAATGAATTTACATTAAATGTAAATTTAATTTATTATCACTAAATTATTTAAATGTTATATTATATTTTTTTGAAAACACTTTTTAAGCATAAGACATAGCACATAACGCATAAAAAATCATCATAATAATTCTATTAACTTATCACGCTGAGTCGTGATAACTAATTAATGATTTTAATTTTTTTAATAATATGTATATCAAAGCTAATAATACCTTTTTCATTGATTAAAATATCGCTAATGATTTTGAAACAGAACAAATGACAACGTGTCAAAATACAACGCTGAAGAAAAACATATTAATGCTAGACGATATTGTTACAATAGATGCGCTAATGATATTGATGATTGATATGGCAATAAATTTGTCTCGTCGATATTTCTGGAAAGTGGTTCTTGCGTCGTTTCACTAATTACACCACCGCATGGTTTCGATCCATGCGCTGACCACGCAAACACATTGAATGTGACCAGACCATTATTCTGGTCGACGACCTGGTTTCAGCCGAGGGCAGTCTTTGATGGTAGATTTTTGATCAGCTACCTGAGCAATGAACGAATGAATGGAATTCCTTTGGCAATCCCGTAGGACATGCTCTTCCTGTTTTTAACTTTTGGCCTAAGCTTCCATCCTAGACGCGCGATGACGTTAATGAAGATGTCCGGATGACTGCTTTTAATTAACCTCGGATTCTCGAAGAATTGGGCCTCTTCCTACTATTAAATCAGACGAGCTCTATTTTGTACTGGAGAGTGACAATTAAATTTGTGAATAATTCATAAATTTTCACTTTTGTAAAGAATGTTTTCCTTATTTCTTTTTTGCGTTATTTGTCAACAAAGATTTTCCAATAATATATTATGTTAGAATTAATGTTTAGTTATATTTTTATAATTTTGTGATTTTTCTATTAATGCAGAAGCTTATAAATTTTAAGCAGTGTGTCTGGACAGTATGTACTTTTTCGTTTATTATAATCCTTTTTCATAAATATTACGTAAAAAAAAGTAGCATATATGCGATCGTAATTTAAAACTATGTCCTTTAACTGAATGTTTTAAAGTTAAATTGACGCTATCTTTACTCACCCTGTTTTTTGCAGTATCTGTGATAAACAAGTCATCAGAAATGTGCAAATTATATGCACAATCAGTAGACAGTCAGACTTTTTGCTCCTCCACTCTCTATTTTGCTTCAAAACGATAACTGTAAAAACAGCCTCTAATGTCTGTCTTCCGCTCAAGTCCGCCTGTTTTTATTTGTATTCCGCGCCAACAGCACATCGTGTAATTTCTATGCGATCGGGACTCGTCACTTCATAGACACGTAAGGAAGATTAAGACGCTCTTTACAGGCTCGAGCAGTTGGAAGTACGAGTGGTATGCGTACGAGGGGCAGCAGGAATTCCAAAGATGAAATTACCTTACGAGGAATTCCTGAATCGGTTATTCGAACGCGGCAGTTAGGTCCGAATCGTGACAGCCCAGGGCATGCACGCGAGCTTAGCAAGAAAAATTTCAGATCGACCTGGCGAAATTGGAAGGGAGGCCTTTTAACGAGATACGGTCATCGTTGCGGTCCGACGTGTGGTCATCTTTTTGCGATCATTTTTTCCGACGCGTGCATTCGTTCTCTGTCCTTGCCTCCCGCCTCTCTCTCTCTCTCTCTCTCATACTTTCTCTCTGCCCCTTACCCCGCGTCAGACCGACCGATTGTAATTACTTTTGCGATACTTCATCTCCGCGGCTTTTCAATTGCACACCCGCTATCGCGCGACCCGCGCTTGCAATTTTTTTCTCCCGCTATGCTTCACGCGTACACCCATTTGCAGAGACTTTGTTTGTAACGTATCGTATCTATGTAATGCAGTTCGTGTATTTTCGCGAATGCACTATGCGCGATGGAAAATTGTTGTTCGCATTTAATGGGTCACAAACAAACCCGCGTATATTTTCTGCGAGTACCGTATCGTGTTCCCCAAGAGTATACGGCCGTACATGAGTAGCGGCTGACATGGAAAATATTACGCATCGCAAATCGTGAATAATAAGCATATTGTTGTCAAACGGAAGAACCCGAAAATTCGGGATCGAGTTGTTTTACTTCATCAAAATGAACGAACCAAAAATGAGAGAAAATAATATTATTTCGCTAAACTTTGTTAAATATTATGTTTGTAATAGTGTATATTTTTATGCTAATGATAAAACACGTACTACTGTTTTAAACTTATTACTTATTACAAATAAACTATATTCTTTTTACTATGTCTTTAAGCTTAGCTCTATTAAGAATATTTATATACAGGGTCTGCCACACAATAAAAACTTTCTACCCTGCTAATTCTATAATCAATTAATTTTTGCCAAAAATGCCGATACATGTCAATACTGTTTTCGAGAAGGCTGTGTGATTGTCGTAAATTTAACCATATTACTTTATCCCCTATTTATTCGGAATGACTAACTCGAAAAAATTTTAAGTAGTAATAGGGGTCAAATAATTATAACTTCAAAAGAAATTTGGATTCTCTTCACAGCGATGTTTATCTTTTTAAACTCGAGTGATAATATTTTCCGAAAAATCACATTTTGAAACTGTGGGTATGAGAAACTCAAAATTCTGTCGTTTGCTACGAATATTTTAAAGTACATTATACGATGTTATCCGATAACTCTTATTCAATATGGATTTAGAGGTTGGTAGACAGTACTTTGAACATTTAATAAAATAAATCTCTTTCTCTGAATTGTGGATTTTGAGTTTTTCATACCCATAGTTTCCAAATGCGCATTTTCGAAAAAAATACTCACTCGAGTTTAAGAAATATACATCATTGTGAAGAGAATCAGAATTTCTTTTGAAATGATAATTATTTGATCCCTATTGTTACTTAAGATTTTTTGGGGATTATCCTAATTAAGGGGAGAAAGTAATATGATTAAATTTCATCACAGCCTGCTTGAAAACAAGATGGATGTGTATTGGAATTTTTGATAAAAATTAATTATAGAATTAGTGGGGTGAAAAGTTTACGTTGGTAGACTCTGTACAATTACTTTAAGAAATAAAGTGTATTGCTAAAATTTTTATCTAAAAAACAAAACACGATAGTATGTTTGTGTATGGTTGACATTATTATTAACACGTATGATTTGTAGTTATGTTTAAGAAATTTCGGAGACTTTCGAAAAAAATTCTTTTAAAAGTACAATTAGACTATAGAAAACTAGATGGAAATTCTTCCAGCCGTCGCAGTTCCAGAGAGCTCCTCGTGAAATGTATTTTAGACCATCGTTCCGGGATTTCACGCTTACTTTATACGCCAGATAATATTGTACAAGCCGATCGTCGGTGAAGACGGAAACGGGAACGCCGTTTCGTTTTGGTATCCGACCTGGTGCGGGACGCGCGGTGCGCGCCTCAGCTATAGAGTATATACATATAGTAATTCCTGCTTGCGAATTTAAACTGACGACGGTATATCTCAGGGCGTAACCAAAGAGATAGGTTGGTAGGTAGGTATAAGGGGGATCTTATTGATCTGGTAGCCCGGGGCGTGTCATCCTGGGCTGTTGGCCGCAGGGAGGACCGCGGCTAACCCTAAAGCAAAGGGGGATCCCCGTGGCGTCGCGCATGCGCTCGCGAAACCATTTTCTCTGCCCAGAGGGCTAACTTACACCAATCACCAGGAGCTAGAAACCCTTTTCGCCGAGGGGTCCTCTAAGAACTTCCCTCTTGGAAGGGGAGAAAAACTATATATTTGCCGCTCTTCCCCCTCCCCCCTCTCTCCCCATTTCTCCCTGCTTTCTCACTCTCTTTTACCCTCTGCTCCAAATCCACCTCTGTTCAAATATCTCGCCCCATGAAATTTCTGAAGGTGAAGCGAATACGAATCATCGAGAAACTCTTCCGCAAGAACTTTTGATAGATTTTATTGTCTACAAATTATTATTATTATGTCGAGAATGTCGTATATTCTTTATTGTACATCGTCACTTTTGTACAAAATTATTTAAACTGCAACAGTCATATTTGGAAAGGATGAGAGAGAGAGAGAGAGAGAGAGAGAGAGAGAGAGAGAGAGAGAGAGACTCTGTTCTGTCTGTATCAATTGCGAGACATCGCGAGAAATATATGTATATATCGTAATTGTAACATGATTCATGCGTCATTAACTTGAGTAATATGTATATTCCCCTTTCTTTCTCTTTCCCGACGGAGTAACATCGAAATAAAGAATTTCGATAAAATGCTAAGTGCAAACAGAGTTGGCTAATGCCGTGTCGCAAAGTTAAATAGAACACAGGATTCGAAATGCGTATCGTCTACGACTCTAAACCAGTTTCTTCACGCGCGGCGGGGCTTATGAAGATATCCCGCTCGTAACGTCGTAATTACGGCTGTCAGAATAGTCGTAATTTTACCGAATGCATTCTTACGCCCGCAGAACCGTGAGGGCCGCACGTCGTATCGACGTGCAGAAATGTTAAATGGCGCAAGTTTATTGTGGGTAATCGATACCGACGAGTGTGCATACCAGGTGCAAGACCACGCTCACGTGCATAGAAAAGAGATTGTCGACGGGAACGTATATTCTCTAAGTCCCTGCGTATTTATCATCGTGACAAGGTCCAGAAGTGAGTTATTGCGAATTTACATTACGCATATTTATATCCTTCCCGATGCGCAGAATTATTTCACGTCAACGCCATACTCGTTGGGAGTTATCGCATAATTTGCACGAAGCGTTATTTCGCCAACACCAATTCATTATCACCGCGTGCTACTTCCGCATTCGCGGACGTGCGAAACAGGCCGCATAATCTTTCGGTGGGTGGAGTGCCATTTCTTTGGAGATAAACCGAGAGATCTAACGAAGGAGCCAACTGAAAAGTCATATTTATAGCGTATTTATTCAAAATGAAGTCAATAAAAAGATAAACCTTTATAAAAATACTTTTAGATTTAACATTTATCGCATGTTCCACATGAAGAAAATTGATTATTAAAAATCGTTTTTTACAATACTTCTTAAATCGATAAGTCTCAGTCGATACAAGGAAGAAAATTAATAAAGATACTCGCGTATATCTTTGTTCGTACGACTCGTACTCGGTGCTTTCGATGAAATCTCGTTCGCAAGAAACGCAACGTTGTCTTCATTTAAAGGCCGAACGACGAGACGCGACCCTTGACTCACGTACGTACTCACGCGCGCGCGCGAGTGTACAAGGGTTAACGTAGCGATAACGTTACGAGCTATTAAAGGGACGTCATCCGCGAAGCGAAGCGCGAGCGGATGGCACGAGGGCGTGAGTGCCGATATTTAACGAGCACGCTAACTATTGGTACTTATCCGCCGCGGTGTTTACACGCACCGCGTTATGGACTTCTTTCGAGAGCTGTTCGTTCTTGCTTCTCCGCCTCCGGAGAAACGTCGGCCCGCGGCGCGCGCGGCAGTCGTAAATCACCGTGGAAGTCGGCATTGCGCTTCCACCAGTCCTGCACGTATACAGGATGTGCCTATCGAGAGGTATCGACCGGAGCCTCGCTCCAAACGGAACAACTCAAAACAGATCGTATATATTGGTAGAAGGATTTTATTCGAGAGAGAAAGAGAGAGAAAGAGAAAGTATATGGCAAATAAAAGTTGGGTCTGAAAAACTCGGACAAGATCAAACAATAGATGATCGTGTAACGCTGGAGCTGTTTCAAGTCTCAAAATTTGCTCAATTTCCTGCACGTTCACGTTATTAAAGTTTAAAATCAGATATTTCGTGTATGAAATAAGTATGATGGATTTATATTGATGTGGAAATCTATATTAATTTCCGCGAAAAAAGTTGCAAAGTGGAAATTTGTATTCGAAAGGAAATAATCTAATTGTACGAAAAGTACCAAATATAGACTTGAAGTTTATGAATTCTGATTCATAAAATAAAACGTTAGTTATGACTCATTTATTAGCAGAGGGTGTGTTACTTGTGCAATTGCATAATATAAAATATCAACTGATTTTATCTAAAATTAGGCTTGGAAATTGATTCAAATTATTTGACGAGACAATCGATGTTTTTAAAGGGCGGATTATGAAAATGTAGCACATGTATTCACGTATTCAAATTTGATCGCCTCTGCTCTACATAATTATCTAAATATGTATCAGCCACCCAGTATTTATTTTCGCACGGTTGCTTATTAAATTTAAGATCGTGCACTGCTAAATACACGATGATAGCACGGTACGCTAATACGAATTCCAATGCAAATCGTCCACAAAGATCGTCCCGATCGAGTGACGCTGTGTAACTACCGAACCTAGTTTCGATGTAAACCTGAAATACGGTTTTGGTAAATATCGACTTCGATTCCGGCAGTTCGGTTGCTGTGTGTGTCGAACTCGGTTTCGGTAAATACGCTGGGTGCAGTTAATCGAAAATTTCCGCTATCGATGTCTATTATGACATGCCTACATTAACTTACTCAAATTATACAAACTGCAGTTTACTGTGATATAAAGTGTGAGTACAAAAACGAGCGTAATTATCACTAAAATAGGATGTACTATGCTTTTCAAATTTAACTTTTCAGAGATATTTCTTCAAAAAAATCAAACGATGTTAAAGAAGTAAGAGTTTAAAATTTAAAAGTTGCGTAAAAGATAGGAAAAATTAGCTTCGAATTTGCAAGAGATATAGGTTTATCTTTTATAAGAACATTATAGACGTAAAACATATGATTTTCTATTTTATATTCTTGTAACAAAAACTTATACATGTATACATATATATAATTATGAGTAGAAAATATGAATGTTTGAAAGAAAAAAAATGTTAAATTATAAAAGTTTTAAATAAAAAATATTTTAATAAGTAAAATCGTACAGACGCGTTATAAGACACGGATCGAGCAGATTTTGCTGGGTGCTTTCATCAGAGAGATATGTAGCCATCACTTGCTCGTATATGCTCGTAAAGAGAAACCCCTAGTCTCGCCTACGGCATTCTAAACTCTTTCTCTCTCTCCGTTTTTCTCTGGCGATCGTTATCGTATCCCGATAAATCGGACGCGGTTTATCGTTAGATACAAGTGTGAAGATAAGCGTCGAGAGCCATCGTACCCAGTGCGTGTACGGCGCGCTGTGGTAAAAGAAAGCGGAAGATATTGTGCATAGAGACAAGTTGTAATTCGCGCGTTGAAGTGCTTCAAGAAAAGGAATAAACAGCACGAATAGACGAAAGAAAATATCTACTAATGCAAATAATTACAGGAT
>VBVR01000679.1:0-43547 GCA_011638315.1 Tetramorium parvispinum | reverse complement strand
TGCAAAGATTATTAATCGGTATATAATCATTATATAATATATGTAATGATTAATAATCTTTGCAATGAATGCACTGGTATTGCGATTGAAAAAAACAGATATATTTCTTAAAAAATGCAGAATAAGATTTTAACATACAAAACTTATTTTCAAGGAAAATAATTTTGAAAACTGATATTAATTTCACAAAACATATATCAAATACCTTGTTACAACCTTACTATATATCGCAACATTGTGATATGCGCTTTGAAATTCATGGGCGGTATTTAAGATTGCGCATTGATATGCTTGGTTGCACATGCGAATTATCGTCAGTGATACCAAAAGTAAATAAGCCAAGGAAGTATCGCGCGAGAAGCTAGAAAATAATTTCGTACCTATAAACATTGTTTCCAATCTCTATCTTACCTATGTCAAAACAACGCGTAGCATATTTCAAGATTTTCTCTTTACTTTAACGAATATTTCAATCCACAATTTTATCCACAATAAAAAGAAAATGTACAAATATAAATTTGCGTGAATTCTTTTATCGATGCCGTTCAAAAGAGTCACTTTTCGAAACTGGAAAGATTAAATTTACCCAGATATACAATTTAAGAATCTCGCTCGGACGAGACTGTCAGGCCAATAAATGTGCGACAGTTATGGAAACTGTCAGCGTCACGATAACAGAATACATTGTTTCCGCGAGTCTTTTTCGCGACGGCAAGTTTCTGGTGGACCGGTCCTTAAGTGGGCAATGTTCACGAGATCAGTATTGGATCGATTCAGCGAACAGTCGTCCGTACGCATTCAGGTCCAACCAGGCGAATGTTTTATCCACGTAGTACGGTGGAATCAGAAACAGGTATACACACTGGACTGATTGCAAGGAATGTGGAGGCTCGTTTCTAGCATGGCTGGGATAATATTCTCCTCGGCGACGGTCACGTTTCTACGCCGTACCGAAAGGGTTCTTTTCCTTCAAACGAGGGAAGTCGTTCTCACGTGTAACGCCACGAAAAAAAAAAAAACAAACTTCGCGACGTTGAGACTTGTTCAATGTTACGAAAAATTACACAGTTATTCTAGCTTAATGCGTACGACTAAAACGAACTGCGGAGCATAACGGCCTAAGTGTAAGAAGGACGTAAAGAGTTCTAACAAAGTTCCCAGAATTGTTCGACATTAAATAATCACCGTTTGCAAAACGCAAAATAATCCGTAAAAGTTGTATAATTTCCCTCGCACTACGGCAAAGTGTAATAATTAATTTCGCCGCTAGGACACCATTAACGCTCTCGGTCACGACCAGGAGACGATCATCAATTTCGCTCGGTGAACGCTAGGTACTTAACGTGTAAATATCCAGTTATCTTGTATCTCGTTTGATATTACCGTAAAGCTCAAGATTAAAACGTCGCACAAATTTGTAGTGGACGATTCGCACAACTTGGAATTTATCAGCATACGCGCGCATATACATACACGTGTACGCATATACAAGTCTTGTTTTCAGTTATTACTCGGTTATAGTAAAATGAAATGGTCCATTAATCCGTTGTGGTTTCGCACACTCTTCGCGTGGACACCGTTGCGCGAACTTCGCTCAGGCGACGGTAGCTTCGCAAAGGGAGCGCGAACGCTCCGGTATTGTACCGCGAAAGGTGCAGAGCTTTATCGCGCCGATCGCGATATTTAGTGAGATCGTCGACTGGCGGAATAACAGGAACACAGGTAGATAAATCGCTAAAACCGGGACTCGTGGGAGTGACTTTACGCGTCATCCGTGAACACAACGACTATAATCTAAATGCACTCGAGCGAGGACAAGATCTTGCTTCCTAAAGACGAATTTCGCGCCGTAGAGAAATCATGTCGATTGACTATTCCAGCTACTATATCTTTTACTGTTTATCTCGATAATTACAAGTCATTTCAGATAAATAAGTAATTACTAGTCTGAGAGAATTTTAAGGAACCGTTTAATTCGCACGAGTCGTCGTTGACCACGGAGGAATATTCGTCGCTTAGCTCGCGAACGAAAACACGCAGGTCAGCGTCCTGAGAGGGGTCATGCAGATTCACGGTGCGACTCGTCAGAGTCGAAGGAGGCACGTCACGGGTATAGAAGTGGCGTCGATAATTATCGATAGAACCGATCGTGCGTGAGACCGGAAAAATCATGGCCGGCTGAGCAACGGGACAGGCCGGCGTGCGCTCCATCGGCTGCAGCTGCAGCAACAGCAGTTCGCCGATGTCGGGATGAAGACGTCCTGGCTGCTCGCTTACGTACGTGGTCGAGGAATAAGTGTGGGTAATTTGCTCGTGGACTGGCTAGACCACTTGTTTTGTTGAAAGTAGTGTGCCGTTTAAGACCGTGCGAGCGGGACAAATACACGCGCGCGCGTTTGCATGCGTACCCGCGCCGGCGCGGCGTATCCCGTCACACGTGGCCATGCGCGTGAATATGCACGAGTATATCCGCACGTGCACGACTGGGTTATAGACTCGTTGCACGCGGGTCCAGTAGCGGGTGAGAGATTGAAAGAGGAAAAAAAAAAGATATAAACGCATTAAGAACAAAAATCCTTCAGCACTGGAACGAGTCTGATTTCTCTTTCTCTCTCTTTCTTCTCCGTAAAATAAATTTCTCTACTGTATACTTTTACATGAGATTTGATTTACTTTGCTAAGAAATTAACTCGTATTTGCTTCTTTCAGCGTGTAGCTAAAATCTACTGATGCAAGTCTGAAATCAGACTTGACTGGATTTAGCAGGCTTGACATGCCTACATCGAAAAGGGGAACATCTTTCTGACGTCAGGACACGCGATGATAAGTTTTTCCGTACAACATCCGACGGAATCAGCAAGCCAGCAAGCCTTGGAAATACCTCGGCAGAAATAGCTGGTGGATAAACAACCGAAGCTGTCAGCTATGGTCGTTGCTTTCCGACTATTTAGGTGCTACGGCCAGCTCGGCGGAATTAATGAGATTCGAGTTTCCAACGCTGCTGCGTTTGATAGAATCAGCATATGAAAATGTAGATACTTGTGCGTGATATCGGCGAGATCTGCGCGAAGCCATGTTAACCGTGCAATGCGGGTTGAACGCGTTAAATGTTAGCTTCATAATTTTGTAGATATTTGTCGAGGATTTTTTTACGTTTATGTACATACATATATAGAAATTTTTTAATTTATATATATAGGAACCTACTGAAAGATTATATTATATTATAAAATACAGATGTTAAACGCACAAAATATATAATACTTGTAATTTTGTAAAAATATAATAAAAATATATAATAATATCAAAATAGGAAAAATATCTTATTCTTGTAAGTTTCATATTGAATAAGTTATTAATAATTAATTCATTATAAGTGCTTTTTCTAATTGGAGAAAAAAATGTTTTCTATTTAAAAAGACATAAAAAGTATTTTTCCTCGATTAAGAACAACTTACAACGATTTAATCATTGATTTACATTTACGTTAGTTTATCGAGTCAATTTTCTTCTCATTGCATCATCATCAACAGCTCATGATTCTTGAGCCGAGTTTTCGCGTGCACACGCTACCCGATGAAAGCACTGACCGGCCTTCCTCGACCCTCGTGTGTGTGCATAATGATAGATATCACCGCGTCATCCATTGTAATGCGTGTAATGAGAATCTCAAATAGGCGTGCAATTTGATAAGCTTGTCAACCGTCGGTTACGGTTCATGCGCCCGAAGAATGGACTAGGGATTACAGTTATCCCGAAGGGCGACAGACCGCTGTTAACTCGTGAAAAATCTGCACAGTCTTTTTTTCCTTCTTCGCGCCACGTGTGAAAAATACGATGATGAGTATCAGCGGAGTTGCGGAGGATTCTTTTTTTTTTCCCTCTCTGTCTGTCTTAAAAAACCGTTCCGTGCGAGAGCGAGGGAACTGGATCGTTGGATGGAAATGGAACTTGAAGCGCGAGCGCACGAACAATAATGGCTCGTATTACCTTGAACACACCGCGGTATGGCGAGAAATAATGAGCGAGCGTAACGCAATTTAATTTACAAAGAAGTTAAAGATCCATGAGTCTCGTGTATATTTGCTCGTCAGTTTTGTACAAGGACACGATAAAACTGGCCTGATTGCATAACGGTTATTATTTGCGCACGTAGATACGTGCGTACCTATCCTGAAGAGGCCAAAGTGTGACGAAATAATGATCTCATTGCAATCTTTCAGCGTTAGTGTTGTCACGCAAATCTTCGAGATAATTACATCGACGCCCAGGTTGTATGACACCAATGTCAGGCGCTTTTCTCCGCGAACATAAAATTTGATTATTTCTACCTGCCGCGTAATCTTCCATTAGTTACACGTATCATCCGCCGCCATGAGCGATAAATATTACGTTGATTGTAAGCAGTGCATTGAATATACGACTGCAATTGAATCGCAGCTTGCGTAACAGTAAATCGACGTCATTAATTGTCTAACAAAGCGTATACAAAATATCAACTTGATGTTCGACTGGTCGCTATAAAATCAAAAGCACGTTGTAAAACAATGGGTTTAGCTGGATTATCGATAGGTTAAGCCGATCGAAATTTAAATTTTTACAATACGCCGACTTATCGCCGATAAAGTTACCCGCGTCTCGGAATTATCGGAGCGCGACCAATTATTTGCCGCATCAGTATTAATTTTAGGTCGAGAGGTTAATCGTCAGTCTGCACGAGAGATACACTATAAATTTTAGATACTTGCAAGTATATCGCGAAAAAAGATCGCATATTTTTGCCAATCGGCGTATCATACTTATCTCTAAATAGCTAATAATAACTTTAACACAATGGAATTTATAAATAACATAATAATTTTAAGAGTAGTCTTTAGTTGCCTAATCTTTAGAATATACATGATTCGTAGATTGATAGCGTACAAGGAAGTATAATTAAAAAAAAACAGAATACGATAAAAACAATATAAAACTAAGATTTTATCTTTTTCTTTAAAAAAAAAATGATATTCCATGTTGAAGAAAGATTAAGAATTGAGCAATAAAATAAAATAAAAGCAATAAAATTTGTAATTTCGTACAATGCTCACGAGTAGACGGCGGAACTAATTAACGGGACCTCACCTTCCGTATTTTTGACTGTTAAATCAATGCGGTGAACGGTATAGATACTAGCCGACACGACGAGCGAGCGCGAATAGGCGTATCCTGCCGTGTGCAATAAGAACACTCTACTCCACACTCTAGCGGTACAAAGCGCACGTTAATTACGGTGATTGATTTAAGCCTCGTCGGGGGATTTAAGAGCCTCGCCCGAGTACGGCATCGCAGCCTATAATGCCTGATCTCCCTCGTGTCTCTTGTTGATCGAAGTGCATACCTAACGCGGTGCGTCGACACGCGTTGTACATACGCGCGTGCATGCGTGCCAGCAAGGACGTGCACGCGCGCGGCTCGAGAAGGAAAGACGAATTGAGTTCGGTCAGATATTGAACGGACAAACCCACGATCCATCGATCAATGGATCAAGAAAGGACCGCAAACGTCGACCGCATGAATAGAGCCAATCACGGCACGATTAGTTTGCATTTACGCCTCTTCGGCACGTTCTCCTCCTCTTTTCCTTCTTTCTCTCTTTCCACGCGATTCTGTCTTTCGTTTCATGCATACATCTCTTTGGGCGAACGGAGATGAGAGGATACAATGAGACGCTATGCGAAGTACTTTGGATTCTCGATGGAAACATTGACGTCTCGACGATGTTTCTTTTTAAATTGATTCGACAACCGCAATTTAATCAGATTGAGAGTCAGAATTTGAATGAATGCTAGTTGCTGAAGTTCGAAATGCAGTTATCTCTTTCTCTCTCTCTCTCTCTCTCTCTCTCCCCTCTTTTCTTCTTCTCTTTCTGTGATTTTTTTCTTTGTCTATGATCGCCCGCAGCCAGAGCTCATGCTCGTTGCGATCAGGCTATCGCCCGCCATCGACAGCGACGGCGAGATGTCGCCGAGCTTAATAATAATGGAGATATTTCACGGCATCTAGCCGCAGGAGAGCGTAGCCGACAGCGCTATCCCGGTGAACACGAAATAGGAGCGCGGACGTTGAACGTAATTAAGATTTAACGGCGGCATAATGGGCTTTATCTCGCGATGCTAATCTGGATAATTGATTTCTCATATAGTTGCTCGCTTTGATAAACTCCCGGGGGAGTCCGGCGAATGAAATCACTCGGAGGGACGGACGAGAGATCTTCCTCTCATGTGGTAATTGAATAAATTCTTCGCGCAGCTGCAATCGCTGTCTCTCGCGAAAAATGAAAGTAAAAATACAAGCGCATCAGATTATCTCTAAACCTTCTGACAACGGTTGTTTTATATTTTTTTCCGATAATATATCTCGCAATATTTTTGTGTTTGCAATAACGCGTTTTCCCCTCAACTCTGCTGTCATTGGAACTCGTGAACGTATGCGTTAATTGACAAGTTAAGAAATATCATCGTAAATGTTAGCGTGACACAGAAGTATCTCATAAATGTAAATTTTCATTTGTTGCCAAGGATACAGATATCCTTGAAAACTTGGTTACCTCGACTTTTTAGCTAGAAAGAATCAGTTATGGTTTTTTTGTCGCTCTAAATCACTGTTCGACGTGAAATAACTTTAAGATCTACATCTGATTTCTAATATTATTTTAAAACACAAGACTAATAAAAACAAAATTACGATAAAAGTAAGCGTAAAATTAAAAGTAGAGCTAGTTTGAAAAGAAAGAATTGCACTTAATTGACCATGTTTTGAGAAATAAATCATTGAAATCGCAAAAACTTGTGTATTAACTTCGTGATACTTAAGACATTAACATGATGTAATTTCCGTTCTAATTACACAAAGTAATGCTATTTAACTAATAATATTCGTGATAAATTTAAAACTTTTTGTCTGTTTATGCAATTATGTTATAACACACACATACACACCCACATAAAGTCTCTTTTAAATATACAATAATAAAATATCTACCTTGTCTAAAAATTATGTTTCTTTATAATTTATATTCACAAAACATATTCGCTAATCGACGAGTTATGGCGCTAACTAGGAATTCTTTGCGTGTGCATTAGCGCGGTGCATAGGCCATAATCGTTGCGACATATGGCAAGGACCTCCCTCCCGTCCCGATGTCTCGCGTGTACAGGTACACATGGCACCAGAGGCTTTTATTTACGTCCGTGCGGTTTTCTTACGAGCGGTTTATCGAAAGTGAGAACGCGATTGTTGCCGTTAAACGAACGAGAACGTTTCATTCGCGCAAGGATTTGCTTTACCTGGATTCCACGACGCGGCTCTAAACCGGATCATAATGGTACTCGCGTGACGGGATTCGCGGGACACCGGCCGCATTTCGTACGTCTCCATCTTGGGAATTTCAGGACGCTCCGACGAACGTGCGAATCACCTCGATCGAAGATGCGGCGAAAGTGTTTGCATTCGTATCGAAGCCGGTTACCAGCAATGTTAAATTGTTACATTGTCTCCGATATATGTCAGCATTCGAGTATGCCCACGCGGTAATTCTCGGTTTCAATCTGAAGACTCGATAGCTTTCAGTCTCCATCTAACTTTTTGTCAAGAGTTATAAAAGCTGGTTTCCGATAATATATAATGTTTTTAACGTAATAATTTTCTGCGATGTTTAGGGAAGATGTTAATTATAAACGAGCGCACTGGTATTAATAAATTTGCCGGTGTTTAGCTTGCACGTAAAAAAGGGATAATAATTTAATAATTCGTGCTAAGTAAAAGATAACTCGTGATTTGCAATCTATAATATCTCGTTCGTTAGACCGCACTGTTTATCGAGAATGCAATTCGACGCCTTTTAAAATAGCGTGTTATGACACTTGAAATATCGGCTTGTCATTACAAATAGAGGCGATAAACAAATGAAATCCGATGACTAGAGGCAGCGATGCTCAGCAATGCGGATCCGAGCGATTGGCGTTAACTTTATTCCACTTCCTCGTTTCTCCGTGCTATAATTGAGCGAAGCTAACGAGTGCTTAGGCCGAGTAATTAAAATCGAGGTTCCACCACTTTGTCGGCAACGAACATAAATCTATTACTAACTGCTGGCTTCGACATCCATGTGTATAATCGTAAAATGGGTCTACTATCGACATTGAATAAACCTGACTTCTTTATGCACAAATAGTTAGACGTATACTAGTTATACGTTATATTTAACTTCGATGAAATGTGTATTCGTTAAAATAAATATTTTCTAATATTTCATAACATATACATTGTTGAAGTAAGAAATATATTTTTGTAATTATTCAATTTGATAGACGATGTGTTTCTCGCATATCTTTTATAAAGGGAAAGTGCAATTAACTTTCTTAAACATCATTATTTCAAACAGAATTTCCTGGCTTCCTTCGAAGATAGAGATATAATTTGATATTTCAATCAATCTCACTTTACATATCTTCACTTTACAAAACTGAACGAAAATCTGTAGGTTTGCAATTACGAAGTTTCGCAATTAAAATTACGTTTCTTCTCGCGCGTATCGTTCACGCAACGATACGTATCGTTAAAAATAGAAAGAAATCAATAACTCTGCCGTGCCTACCCGTTATGCGTTCGTCGAGCGTAAAACGTGAATTCTTGCGTAAATGTGTTTCGTGCGTTTCGCGTTGCAATATTGCGGCGAGGTCGACAAACTTTTTCCGATTCAGCGGAGACGGTCAAACGATGCCTATATGTGTCGTTTCATTTTCATTAGATAATAATTTCACGATGACGTTTCTCCCTAGACTTTTGCGAGCGTGTGCCGCAATGATAATAACCGCTCGTAGCGTTGCTTTCACGGCTAATACGAAGATGGCTTATTATTATCATTATGTAATGTTGCATGTCCAGTACTTTGCGTCTAACTAAGAAAAATACATTGTTAATATTTTACAATAGAAAGGAGAATATTTTAAGATGCGTTGTTTTTTAATTTATATATAATTAAAAAATGATGATACCTAATCTTTTCACTTTAAATACACAATACAATGTGACAAATAAAAAAGGAAATACACCTTTCCTTAAAATTACATTTATTTGACAGAAAAATTATGCGCGTTACTAATCTTATAGAAGGCAAAAATAATTTATTGTATCATGATCGCTTCCGCGAGTGAATCAATCTTGAAAAATGCGACATGAGTTTTTACACGTAACATAACATTTACCAATGGCGAAGTTAATCGAGAGCAAATAAATTATCGGTTGAATAAGCGACTCACGGCCGGTCGTTTCCGGATGCAACGATGGCTTCGGTTTAACGCGTATCGCGGGAGCGCGTAATTACCGTTTCTTTCACGCCCCGTCTGTTGAGTGCCTCACTATGATAATAAGGATCGTTTATTACAACAATTACGCAACGTATCTTGGCAAATCGTTTCACGGCACAACCGGCGATATACGAGGTGCTAACGACTGTCTCTCAAATACCGGACTGCGAAACAACAGCGGAAGGTGCATATTGGTTCCCGAAGTATCCCCCTCGCGATACCAGGAAGCGAGTCCTTATCGCACTGTTATATACACTAACCCCGATCATTTCCGTCATTTGTCCGACGATCTATGCGGCGGGCGTGTTGCCGGGATGACTCGTAAGATCATTCACTCGGAGACTCGAACCTCCGCAGACTCGATATAGATCGGATGTTTGTAAAGGTGGGGATGTTTCTCACGGGATTATTGCGCCCGTAGCGCGATTAAACCGTCGGTCTCGCGCATTAAACCGAGATCTCCCGCGCGATTCGTGCTATCGTAACATTAGGCAATCGTTCGGTTTTACGACGCACGCGACACCGAGATGCCATAAAATCGTTGTGTTCTGATAAACACGTTAAACTCGAGTTCGCAGAGGTATTAGTATCAACGCATCTGAAAGGTATCACACTTCCGTTATTCTCACAGATTTTATTTCTTAATTAATTTCAATCGCATTTCATTCAAACGAAAACGCAACCCGGAAATAATAGTTCATTATCTACCTCGCACAAAAATTAGAAATAAATGATTTGAGCAAATTTATCATCAACACCTACCCTAAATGCGTTTTCTTAAATTATATGTAGATTCGGACTGTCCATCATTTATCTATATTTATCCATAAAATGGATAATTTAAAATGGATTATTTATGGACAAATGATGAAGAATCGGAAGTTATGTATAATTACAAAAAAATACACTTAGGAATGCTGATGATAAAATTATTTATTTATTTTTAATATTTTTCGCAAGATGGATAGAAAACGATTATCTATGGATTATCAAATGTGGACAATCAATTTTGTAAAAATTTACAAAATTTTTAGAATGCCAGCTTCACAGATCTAGCAGAAAACGGGAAAATCTCACGCTGACATCATCGACCGTCGATGCGCCTTACCATACTCTTGATCGCTCTTACGCGCGGATGAAGAAAAATCATCGAACGACGGCATCATCCGCCGTTTTTAACGGTTTATAAGCAATTCCGTAACGACGCGTTTGACACGGATACGCGTAATTTAATGTACGGCGCGCGTGTTGGTAATGTGTGTCCGTCGCGCGTGGCAGTACATAAAACCGGCACCGTATACAACAACCCGGTCGCGGATATATTCCGTCGATCAGAAACGATTGCACGGTACTCTGGTCACCAGACACGCTGGGCACGCGGAACACGGCCGGTCGGTCGAAGGCGTCAATGGCCAATGTGATTGCCGATCAGCACTATGACAAATACGCCGCCGATTCGTGCATCGAACTCGCGCGATCGATCCTTATCGTCCACGACATTAACTTCCTGCAGCGATAAAGGCAAACTTTCATAGCTCTATCGCGATTTCACTTTCCATTTGATTAACTTGGTGACTTTAAAGCAGAGCTGTCACTCAGTTGCACATTTCGAGCCGATTTCATTGTCGAAAATAAAATCGGCCCGAAAAGTGCAACTGAATGACAGCTCTGCTTTAAAGAATTGCTTACATCTTGTAACGTACTTCCTTCCAAAGCGGAAGAACATTATATACCATACAATAATATTAATATACTTGTATATTTCGTTAACATGTAAAAAAAATTGTATTATATTATAGCACTGATTACGTAACTTGAAATGTTGCTTGGGCTGTATTAGAAAACAGCACGATTGTACAATTTACACGAATCAGTAGTTTCATACGTCAAATATGAAAAGAGTTGAGTTTTAGACAAGATTAGGATTCTTCGGCGCGAATTTCGATCTTTGGAAATATCGTAGAAATACCTACGTACATTAGTGACGGAGGGTTGCATCACAAACGAACGTTTAACCATCTTGTAAATCTTGCATCTGCGAAGTAGTAATGAACAGCGTGCGCGTAGCTATTGGCCGTAACCGGTATTTAAAGGCATTCCTTATTCGTCTCACGATACACTCATAAAGCCAGCGTGTTTCGAATTATCTCCGTCCAGTGGAAAAAATCGCGAACAATGCCGAGGTAGGATTATCCGATCGATCGATAGTGGTACACGTGCGCGCAACTTTTATTGTTCAGGAAATTCATTGCACGAATTATATAATATTAATGCCGCGGCATTGCATATAATCGAAATGACCCAGTTTAGGTTCCGTGGAAGATCTTCCATCGTGCCTGTCGTAAACGTAAGTGGAGGGAACGAGAGCTTGGCGATTACGTCAAAAAAGCATCGAGTAACTGTACCACGCGCTGTTACGCTCTGTTTTCGCATGCAATGACGTAGCTATTTTGTTTGAAGTGCGAATAAATGAGTCCGCGAAACTTAAATCTCTGCAGAAATATCAACTATTTAACGACATGTAAATTCTTATTCGCTTGCGCCTAACATGTATGTACACACGATTCATTAAATTAAATACAAATAATTAAAAATTAAATAAGATCATTCTCTATTTGGGGTTTTCACGGCTGCACGACGGAAGTTTTTACAGCGGCAAATGATCAAAGACAATTTGCGATGAAACGTACATCGGACGGAACATGTACTTACGCGATGCATCATCATGCAGTTGCACAATTTAACGTGAATATGAAATCCAAAGATGGTGCGTGCATACACGACCGAAAGTGAAATTGAGGCGTTTAATATGTATGAAAGCTTAAAAGGAGCAGCAAGATGACTCGCGCTCCTCGAATCCTTCACGATCATCTGTCTCCTCCGCGGTTACACAAGCGTCACGTATACGTAAAAGCATCGATCTTTGTCAGCTGTAAAATCGACCACGTCGCTTGCACAATCCTACCGCAAGTACGCCATAAATTTAATCGCTACTATTTACCGTATCGGTATTTTACATTAGCTCCATTTACTCCCTGGTATTGCAAAAAATCCCTGTGTATCGCAAGAATGATCCAAGTCACATTTTCTTGCCTGTCATTTGATTTATCTCCTCATTTCCGCAAACCTGTTGCAATCGTTCAGACAAATCGGTTCAGATTGATTCTCTATCTCGGATATCTCTGAATTCTCGCATGACTTTTACGAGAGTAAAAATATGAAATGCGCATTACTCGTGATTACAAGTCCTAAAGTCTTAAACTCACGTGTCGCAAATCGATTTTCGTTTGCCGAATTATTAGCACGTGAGCGGACTGATAAACTATCTGTCGCGTCGCGCAGCACGTTCCGACACGCGTGCCCATGTGCACGTGTAGTTACGCGCGCCCACGCGCGGTGCGCACACTGTACGTAGCGTAGAATGCACGAATGAAAGGGAAACCGTTGTCGCCACCGCGCCTTTTACGAAATCCACGTCTGACGTTTTACGATGTGTTGGAAAAAATGCCGTCACCTTGTACCAATTAACCCGGGTGACCTTACGTTATTGTTACCAGACATAAGTATTATTTTCGACACGTTAAACTTAGGCCACTTTTCCTGCAAATAAAACTAAATAAAGATAAAAGATATATGTCGTCATCGAAATTTGCATTTAAATGCAAACTACAATAAAATACACATCTAATTGATGAAATCAATTTACGTAATAGCATATCGTTGAAGAAAGTTAAAGTTAAATATATGTTCAATGACAATACTCTCACAGCGGTGAAAATCACGTTCGACGACTTTCATATACGTAACAAAACCCCTTAATTGAGAAACTAATCTCCGTTGATCAGCAAAATTACAATTTCAATCCATCTCGCCATTATACGACTCCAAGCAGGAAACAATTAAATAGCGCGTATTTTGTGAGAAAATAGTTATCCCAATTTCTCATTATAAAGATATATTATAACTGATTCAGATATATATCGAGCACCGCGCGAAATAACGCGGTGGCGGTTGTACCTATCGGTTGCAACAGGAATGTAAGGATCGTGCGCAGCGAGCCTTGGATCGATTCACGTACGACGCTGCAGCGCGCCGCTGCACTTATTTCTGCGTGGCTGCGCCGTTAAAGTGCAACAGCGAGAGACAGCCGACCGACGTAGAGAGAGAGTTCAGGTTTTCCACCGATATTTCTTACGAACGTGCGTCGCACTCCCAACATCGAGTTTGACACGGCGTAAAGTTTGAAACGAAACGCCGGAAACGACAAGAAACTCTACTATTTGTACGCTGTAGTATTAATCTAACAGGATCTCGAAAGATATCTCTTGTTATATCACTGCTTTTTAATTAATCGCGGTTTTGCCTATTTTGATATTATATTGTTTATCTGCAGTATTAAAATATGTAGATATATAGGTACGTATCTTATTATATATGTAACATAAAAACTTCAAAAGAGAGGATGTTTAAAAAGATTTCAAATGAATAAATCATGCACCGATATGCAAATTGAGATGTAGCAGTCTCATCGTTATATACGTCTCGAGAATTTTTGTAAACGGTCTTTATGCGTATAATTATAGCGAAGTAAATGCACTGGCACACACATTTGCCAGTGCATTTACTTCAAGCGATATAGCTCCTGTAAAGGTACACCGAAGGTCGGCATAAATCTGTCTTTCGACGTTTATTCCCCAGGACGCGTTAATTTCTGCGGATTACCAACGGTTTGTCGTGACAACAGATCCTTACAAGGCGAGCAGACGGTCACACTTACCTGCGACGATCGTGAATATACGCATTGAGATGTGTTGAGTAATACTAATAACTTAACGTGTTTCGATTAAAGTGCTCATACGATGCAGAATAATTCCGATTCAAGGGAATTTTATATAAAATTTACAATAATTTTTTTAAGGGATAATTAGCGCAAGATTAATTCCCCTCTCACCAGAGTTTTGTGTAGCGTTCTTGATATATTAAAAGAAAGTAGTGTATTGCATATCTAGATAATCTTCTCCATTAGCCTTAATATTTTCAATGCCAATTCCTTTCGCTACAATTCCTAGAACGCTTTTAACGCTACCGCGACAAAACGCGACTTGGGTACTTGTAAAAGGTGAAATTGCTATAATCTTCGCGGCGAAGTTGTAGCAAAGGACTCAACAATGCGCCCGGAATGACGTTCGCTTCATAACGCTTCTGCGAACCGCAGAGCGTTCTACCTCGGACTGGAAAAGGCACGTCTTCCGCGAATAATAAGAGATCGATAGGAGATTACTACGCGCCATAGAATCCCAATTACCCGCATGCAGGTGATTCGCCGGCGAGAATGTCGAAAGCGCGAGGAACTCGTGAAACGCAGCAAAGTACATTTGCGACGCGCAATCGAAGAGAAGTATCCGTGACGAGAAGTATACGTTGGCAGGGCGCAAATCAACGAAGACGGAGAAAAATTAGCGACAAGAAACGGCGCGTATCGCGCCGGTGGAGACTGAAATGGTGCATGAGTATCGAATAATTCCGCTCGCCGGTACCCTTTTTGCCTGGTCTCTGACATTTTCATTAAGAGCCGTCCTTTTAGAATCTTCATGGTTATTTATAGAATGATCAACGAGTCTCGAGGCATGCCGATTCTTTTGCGTTCAAGAAAGAGAGAAAGAGAAAGAGAGAGAGAGAGAGAGAGAGAAGGAATAGCTGGAATATTGAACGTACTATACTTAATTATTGCAAGTTCGATACACATATTGAAGGCCTTGATGACATACATTGTGTGAGTTATAATAATTATGTTACAAAATTGTGTTACTGTTGTTAATTACAATATCTCAAAACGGCTTATTAGAAAAATTATTAGGAAAACCGTTTCAATTATTACTAACTAATTATTTAAAAAACCAATCTCAACTGAAACATAATATAATATATATTAACAATATCTAATGGTCTACGTTCAATGCGATTTATGTAAAATTGTATGCAGCAATTTTTCCTTTATATTAATAAGAGCAATAGTGTGAATTGGTACAGTTATCGATATTGATTTCTTGATATTCCCCAGTAATAAACGATAACGTGTTCCGTTGCGCAATTTCTCTTGGATACAAGTAAGCGCGATCTAAGTTTGTAGGAGCGTAATAATCAACTGGAAATAACAAATGACGATGTACACGTGAAGGCAATCTAGCGCAACGATTACCGCTACCTGACTTTAATTAGGCGGGACTGGCCGGAGAGAGAAAGAGAGAGAGAGAGAGAGAGAGAAAGAACCAGATATCCTTCGGTAGTCATCTCGGAGGTGTCTCGGGATACCAGTCACGAGCGTTTACGTAAAGATTCCGACCGTGAGATCCCGGCGCGCTATGCCGGCGGTGAAACAATGCGCCGTTAATTCGCGAATTAATTCGCCAACGCGAACAGTTATAACGATGGCGACGACGACCGGCCGGCTGGCCGGTTCGAGTTTCGTCCGGCCGTCGATCGATCGCGTGAGACTCACTCTGCGGGACGACGACTAACGATTGGCATACTCCGATCGCGTAATGACGAGGCACGCACGCGGAAGAAAGGCCGAAGTCGTTTAACCGCCGCTTTTCCATGTCATTACGCCGATCTGCCATTTTATATTTAGTCAGTGGGGATTCCAATTAGCTCTTCTCTCTCCGTCGTGCGCCTCTTATAAGAAGGCGTAGGACGGGTATATGCCGTATACCATATATATGGCGGTATCCATCGACGGCGGGGAGCAAAGGCGCTGACCTTCGGAAGGTCATCCGTCTTGCAGCGATGTACGATATGCTTCCGTGTACCATCCGTGGTAGCAAGGGACCCCGTGACGCTCGGTAAGGCATATTGACCTCATGTGCGGCGAATTAAATCGTCGTTACTTAACGAAGCGCGACGGACGAGCCGATATAGAAATAATTAACCGGCCATGCCGGAGTTAAAAACCATTATCGCGCGACACGGTCGTGTTAACTCTCTCGTAAATCGGTTCCCGTGATCTTTCGTTGCCGTTACACGAGAAAAGGTGACGGCGGCACTATACATATATTTACATTCTAAAATCCACTCACCGGAAACTGAGATCATCGACGCTCAATTATTTATTCGTTGCGTTCGCTCGGTTTTTTTCACGTGTGCAAATGCGTCCAGAAAGAAAATGACAGTCACGCATCGATCGTATGGTAAATACAAGGCGCATCAGGTCGAGCGTGGAACGTAATCGCAATGTCACTCGATGAAATTCAAAACGTCTATGACGGCTCTATAGCGCACGGATATAGCTCTTCCCGATCTTTGACCCGGTCCGGCATACAGCGAAAAGATATTAATGACGCTCCGTGGAGAAAACAATGAGGCGCTTGATGCCTCGTCGCTGTAATCAGCGTTTCTCGAGTCAATAATCATTTCGCAGCGGAACGACAATTACAAAGACAATGACACTCTCGCGCAACGTTTCTCCCCTAAACACAGACATTAATATTCCCGCGTTCCGAGCTAATTATTGGATAGCTGGGCGTGCACCTAGGCATGTGAAAGTACTTGCTAACGAAGCGCAAAGAGTTCGTCTAGGAAACGCATGAGCCATCTTTGCGTTTAATTTCAAGATAATTTCGCGACAGTAAATTCATAAGGTGTCTATATGTAGAAATATAATAAATACAAATTTTAAGAGATTATAAAATTAATTTTTTTAATTATAGACTTGAGGTTTTATTTCAACGATCCTTCCAGTCCTATCTCGTCCATAAAACCGTTAATAACAAGTATTTTTCATATAATCGAGATATGCGTCTTTTTTCAAGAGAATAAAGTATTCACGCAGCATCGAGATTTCTTACTTATCGAAGACATACCTTTCTCGGAGTTCTCTAACGATTTAAGTCCACGTCGTGAGTAAATCCGCGATAAAGTAATAATTTGCGCGAAGGAGGACAATGTCTGCGACCCTCGACGATGGTGGACAAGTTTTAACCGAATAAAGTAGCACGACATACTTATTTGGATACAGTTACAAAAAGTAAGGTGGCAAAAAAATTGATATTTTTGATTCGCGATGGCGATCATTGTTATGCAATTCGCCGAGTAGCGGTCCAGCTCGCGGATTCGCGGAAAGTGGCACGCCATCTGCTTGGCGAACATATGGCGAATATAGCGTAAGTCATTTAAGAGTCGGCGAGTATTACCTCGATACTTATAATAACTCGGTATTAACTGTTATGCGCGTCCTTGTAATTGCCGACTGTCTTGGATATCCGACAACGGAAGACGATACCTAACCACGGCGTAGCAATATTGTGTCCTGCCTGAGCGCTGATGAGAAATGCAACAGTGAAAAGTCACAAGACTATGATCTTGGCATTCCAATTTGTGGGTTCATGAAAGTGTACGAAGGTTACCAGTCACGGATATCTCGAATTCAACGTGAAATTTCAAATTATGGGGTACCAACGCACGATGATTAGTTACACACGATGCATAATACGCAACCATTAATTATGTGATACCAAATATCGCGTTCGTGATTTGATTGCCAATCAAAATCAGTAAGGAAAATTGAAAAAGATTTAGTTCATCAGAACTCTTAGGATTTCACAAGATTAAAAAATTTGCAATAAATATCGAATAAATATAAGTTTTGTATTTTACATTTTCGTAATGCTGATAACATATGTATTTAAATCATTAGTTATTCTTATTAGTTATTATTTAATCATTAGTTATTTCTCTAAAAAAAAAATAACTGTAATAAGAAATTCTAAACTTAAAACTGCAAATGTGCAAATCGTCGAGATTTCTGCGAACGCTCCTGTGGATCTCATCACGCGCGAAATACGGAAATCGTGCGGAAACGGATGTTCCGAGCAGATCGAGGAAAGGCATCGCGGGGTCACGGCAGGAAAAGGAGGAAAAGACTTGACGACTTGGGGAGAGATTCCCGAGCACGCGAGCCTGCGCGATACAGTTTATTTGAACTGGGGATCCACGAAGTGGGGAGACACGGCTCGGCGTTAGCGCACCGCCGCGTCTCTGCGGTTTGCGAACTTTAGTCGCGCGATCTCGTCCGAAGTGTCGAGGCATTCCTCGCGTCGAGCTCCTCTCGCTTTGATCGACCGGTCGTTCGATGGGTCGATCGTGCCCCTATACATCTGATCCTACAAGAAGAGCAGCGATCCATCGGAAGTCTCTGTTGGTCCGGTTGCCAAAAATTTCGTGCGATCGAATCACGAGGAACTCACGCGTTTGAGTCGCGAGGGAAGGCTTTCAACGGGTGGCTTTGAATCTTTACTTCGGCATCGTTTCGACGTCAACGATGATGTTCGAGGTGTTTTTGTAAAATTTTTACGGAAATACGAATTTTTCATGTCGGATCTCGACACGTGCTTCGGTTTACAGTAGGTATTTACACGCGCGTGTGAGACAAATGCTTCACATGAATTGACGCTTTTGATGGATACGACGGAGCTTCGTTAAGTTTCGATGATCGACGAGGTGAGTGAAAAGGATAATTACAGTGAATGGGATCGAACTTGAACCGAATAGGGCGACCAAAATGGTGAAACTAACAATTGTATAGAGGTTAGAATGGACCATTCAAAGTGGATTTTATATGACGCGTGGCTCCGTGGCCTACGCGGATGATTAGTAAAGACAAGGTCCGCAGTCGATCTCGACCAGACCTAGTCTCGCGATTTTTCCAACGTGAGGTGAAGAGATTCAGTCTCTTCCTGGTTGTAAAAAGTGAATAGGGTTAAGATTTTGTGGTACACAAAGGGTTAAAGGAGATTTATTCTCTCCTCGATAATGTGGAAGAAAAGTTAAAGACTATAATATATAGAAAGGGTTAAAGAGATTCACTCTCTTAAGAAAAAAGGAATAGCGGTAGAAAAGGATTATAGTGCATTGTGTCTGATAGTCAAATAAGGCCCGTTGCTAGGCTAATGACACGTTAAACACCCCCAAAAAAATCAAAGTGGATTTCGAAATGATAACGTTGTTCTTTCTGTGCATATCCTCGGATGTAGAATAACAAAGAAAGAATAAATATATTACAAGAAAATAATATATAAAAATATAGATATATCATTCCAATTTTGAATCATTTTTAAAAGATTACATAGCATTTTGCGCGTTGCGTGTGTGCGGGAGAAGAAAATGTGTGACGGCGAGGCATTAAAGAAGAATAGTTCGTTGGAATGTCTTAATCACAGCTTGAATTAATTTACGTCTCACAATCAGCACAAGTCGCAGAAAATCACTCGCATGTTTGCTTGCATTTTACGTCCGACAGTCAATCCCTGTTTCCGGTACGCAGAATTTATTTCTTTCATTAAGACATTAAGGCATAAGTTTAGAATAAGCTTTTAGAAAATCTTTTTATAAACTTTAAATATTTTTTTGAAAAAAGTTTGCCCGTATGATCCATTTAACGATTGCTTCCTATGTTTTGGCGTAATTACATGGACGTGCTAGTAACTGCAATGTACATCTCATGGCAAAAAGAAATTGAACTTGAGATTCGTTGAAAATACAAGAAATGCGAATTAACCAATTCGCAGTCCTTGTGTTAACATAATCAAGGTATTTGCGCTAGCAGCTTGTTACATTTGCCTGTTATCATAAATATTTTTATTCTTATATTTCAATGTGGAGAGTTGGATATATGATGATTCACAATCATCACACATTCTATTATTATTAAATTTTCTCGTACGCTTTATATCATATGCACGGAATTTAGATTTATAAATTCTGAAACTGTTGGTATATACTTTGTGCAAATGTGCAAAAGATTAATTAATAACGATTGATAATCTTCAATATTAGATTCACGAATGATTTACTTTCACTGTACGCTAAGCATATTAGATCCTCTCGCAGAAAGTTCTTATTAACTTCTAATCAAATTAAAATCCCTTGCTTTGTTCCTGGTATTTAATTAATCATCATATCATTAGAAAGTTGCGCGCAACGCAGAAACTTTCATAAGCTCGATTAAAATCTGGCAGGGTTACGTGCTTGGCGGCACGATAGGTCTTCTGTAGGAAAATTACGTCAGGGATGTTCGCAATGCACACAACACCGCGTGGAAAACATAAAACATTTGCAGCTTAGAATAGCCACTAATGGGCGAATTGCTAAATCTGTACTTTCACTTCGCACGATCTATTATGCACACAAATGCAGCGAGGCCTTTTAGCTTAAATCTGCGTGAATACGGCTTAATTACTCGATATCGCGAATTCTCGCAATTCGTTTCTTGTCAGATTTACGTCTACTTACATCATGTTCGACAAAACGGACGCCTTAACACTTGACGTCTATCATACGTGACGAATGTCATCTTTAAACCGCAGACAATAGTAGGAGGCAGAGTTTGTAGAGAGTAAAATAAAAAGTCTTGACAAAAGAGTCATTCTCATTACAATCGCTTTGTAGTCCCTTTGAAAATTTCGGTCGGAACGTAATTGTCCGTTAGAAACGTACGTGTGTAGCAGAAGGTGGAAAGGAAACGCGATTTCTGAAAAAGATCGCGCACACCAACAGAATAGCAAGTATTCGTTCGCGTACAGCTGGAGCATACTAACAGGCGGGGAATCCGCCGTAAGACAAACAAACGAAGCGCAAGAAACACGGAAAAACGGGGGTTTACGAAGGTAACGCGGATGCATCACAGTTAGTCGCCGTAATAATTCACGATATCTTCGTCACGGTCGCTTTAGTCACAGGTAATTAAAACCCCATTACATGGCGATTACGAGAAGTTTCGCGGGGGAAACGTTCTATCGCGAGTAACGAGGAAGAAGCCGCGGGCTCACAAAAAAGAATTCCCCTATTCTCATGTGTATTCATGATCGGAATCGCGGATAATGCCCGGAGTCTTCCACCCGCGCACCATACCTTACATATGTAGAATATTAATTCTCGTCATTCGTATGCGATGTACACAATATCGCCGCGAATGCGCGTAGCGCCGTGGAATGTCGCAGGTGCAAGTCACCCAAGAAAGTGCATTATGGACTGTGTATGACAGCGAGCATGAATAAATTATATTCCATGTCGCTCTCGGAGTTGCTAACAGACACAAATCATCGTTCCTAATTACGTGAAAATCCCGGGGATGCAGAATCGGAGAATAAATCGGATTAGAGTCGAAAATCTCTGTAGTCCAGAGACAGTATAGTGATATGAGTAATAGCTTTTTGGCGATCAGTACGAATGAACGAAGTAGAGACCGGAGCGCGAAGGTAAAACTGACAGTCTCGTTTAGCAGTATGCCAAGGTATCAATTGAAAAGATAAAGAAAGTATTGAGTAATAGAGTTGTGATAGGTAACGACATTTATAAATTATCCATTCGCTCTGATATGTTTTGTCTTCTGTACGTTGCCGGCAATACCATTACGTATTTCTGCCATTACGACTACAAACATGACTTTAAGGACAGAGACATACAGAGACGACATTTCGCAAGTAACAAAGCGTATTACCATTCCGCCCACGTCTCTCTGCGACACAGAGCCGCTCATCTGAAAGACAAACACCAGTGGCGACACACTGGTATGCCACGGGAGATAATCATCGTCATAAATTCATCATCATCATCTTCAAGGCGCCCGAAGTGTAATCACTCATTAGTTCGCGCGGTTCGCCGCTAGCGCGTCACTGTCAAGACTGTCATGCCTTGCGAAATGACGCTATTCCATCTAGGGTGGTTGAAATGACGAAGGGGAAGCGAGAAATGTTTTATATTTCAACATTGTTATATATGTATATTGTCATATACAAATCATTGCAAGAATCGTATTATCAATTTCTGAAAGAAATCTTTTCGTTCTTATAAATTATTAAAGTTGTAAGAGAATTATTTCGAACGAGATTAAAAGATTTCTTTTTAAACGATTGAAATAATACTATTATTTTTAAAATTTTAGGATTATGCAACAACGTATTGTTGTATTGGATGGTGTCTCATTTTCATTAAATATGCGGACAGACAATAATTTATCTAATTTCTGACATTTATAAAACAAGAAAATTTTCTCAACGACGTGAAGACGCGTACATTCCAGCGCGCAGACTTGTGAAATGTAAAGAGAACGAAAAAACGAATTTGGTGTGAAGTACTGTGAGAGATATTGTGTCGCGATGTCGTCGACTGGTGAATTTTCGACGTTATCAAGTGGCGAAGCCACCGGAACTGGCGAGGACTCGTTACCGAGCTCGAGGGAAGCGACCGCCGAGGCCGCGGGTTCCGGCGGTGGTTTCATGCCACTGCGCGAGTTCCTGGACAGATTCTCACTGCCAAGGGTAGTCAGGGTCGAAGGTGCCGGTGGAAGGCCGATACTGCTGTATAAGCAACAGCAAAGATCACTTAGAGTCACGGCTACGCTGCTGATGCATCGTTACCGTCACGACGTCAAAGTGGGACCGGAAATAGTCATCCCGGAAGGCTATCCTGGTAAGTACAGTCTCAAATACCTGTGTATTTCTTGTACTCTCGTGTTTACGTAAATAAATTTAGTAAGAAATGAAATTGAATAGAGAAGTAATTCGATATTAAACGAAACATTCAATGCAACTGATTTAAAAATTTTGGAGGAGATTAAAAAATTTCCTTTAAGTTCTTTTTAATTAAAATCACGGAGGTCAATTCATTAGTGTAAATATATGTTTTAAAAATAAAATCCGTACTATTTTTGTGCACTTTTAAAATAAAATGATTAAAAGATTAGAATATAATATGGGACGAAAAATGTAGTTAATGAATAGCAAATCGCACACGAAGACGCTGTATGGAATTAACTACCCGTCGCATTCCGGTCTTTGACTCGACGTATCGATCACGATGATCGATTGTGCTTGCGGAATTGTATCGGAAACTCGATCTGGGATTAAAACGATTGCGGTGTGTTGCGTAAGAGCATGTCACGTAGTATGTTACAACTAATGGATTGACTTAAAGAGATTTCTTTGCAAAACAACGGCGATTTAAATGCTTATTTTTTTTTAAATTAATACTTATTCATTTAAGTGCATGCCAATTTCATAATTTCTATTTCTACCGATTAGAAGATAACTAAATTGACTAATCATATTTTTTTGCGACTCGAATATTTATATATGTGTATATGTATTGTGATTTCCTCGTGATTTGAAAAAACAAACGAAACACGTGCGCATTTGTCCATTTATTTAGTCACGTTTAACTGCACACATGTATAATCAAGTTATAGTAGGCACAGTGGTGATTTAACCTAAGTCCGCAAGAAGAAAGTAATAGATGGTTGCGAGTGGCGGTTTAACAATGAAACTTGTAAGTTTATTCTGAGAGCTAGAGAATGACGTGAGTTACACGTGAGTTTGATCAACGATTTATAGGAGAAATTGATGGACAATAAAAAAAATGACATAATCCCCAATAATGCACAATAATGACTTTCAGGAAAATATTCAAGAGGTTAAATTTATATTAGAAACTTAATTTATGAATTGAACATTTTTTTAGTCTAGTCTTTACAATCAAATAAGTATAAAATTGTGTTTCACGAGATATTTGTCTCAATTTTATATCCATTAATATTTGCTTTTGTTGTGAAATATCGAATTTTGTCTCGACTGTAAAATGTAATAACGATGTGTGATGCCGCAAGGACCGTTCGACAGGTATTACTCAACGCGCAGGAGTACATAGACGTGGCCTCGCGCATAATCTACATAGAAACGTTTCAATTTTCTCGGGAGCGGCGTATCCACATACGTTACATCTGCCACACCGGCAACAACAATTTCTCACGGCCGTAATCGCGCTCGCGAGCGTGTTAGCGTGCTCTCTCGGCGCCTGTTCATAGTTCTCGCTAGGCAAGAAGTACGAACGAACGAGCGGAGCGAGCGTCGGCCTATAAATAGTGAAGGAAAGTATGAAGTAACGCGGCAGAGCGTGTCGCGAATTATAATTTAATATCGTCCCGGCTTGTAATGCTGCGAGTACGTTCGCGATAATGTCTATGCGCAGAAACGTACGCGAATGCACGAATCTAACGATGATTCCCCGGCGCATCGGACGAACGAAATAGTCAGTGAGGAAGAAAGAGAGAAGAAAATCTAGTCGAGGAAGGAAAAGGAAAGACAGAGGAAAACGCGCGCTTGAAGGGACAGACCGCGCGCTAACGTATTATTTAGTCACGCCGGGCGCGGGTAGGTGGTCAGTGACATACGGCCGTGAATAATACCCCGCTCGTATTAACATAACGCCTGACAATACTTTTTTTCAACGAGCCGCCATGAATTACAAATGCACGGGCGCCAGATTAGCGTGGGACGAGATTACGTTGACTAGCGCAACGAGGAGGCCTCGCTTGCTCACGCGAGGCAGAGCAGCGAAAGTTGAGATAAGTACCACTTTGTAAAAACAATCTGATAATAAACAGCCGAGAAAACGAACATCTCAAACATTGTAAGGTACACTAGACCGATATAATCCGATCAGTCTTCGTTAGAATCGGTTACAGTGGCGGTAATATTTGCAAGTATCAGTGCTCGTTAAGCGTCAAATTTTAAATACCTAAAATAAAAAATTGTATTTTTCTATTTCTTTTTGCATTAGATTTTGTGTCATCTCATAATTCTCCATGTTTGGTTACAATCGCCTGCTAACGAAGTCCGCCCCTAATCCCGACCCAACCCCATATATTGCACACACCAAGCGATTCGTGTCAAGGTGTTGGTCAATACGCTGGGAGGATTAATCGCGAGGCGACCATGAATGCACGCGCGTGAGCGCTCAATCGCGCGCGGGATTACACGAAAGTATAATCAGCTGCATAAGAATGATTTTTCTAAGGGACTAAACATACAGCTTGAATTTGCAACCTGCGAGATGTTCCCTTGCTGGCGATGTTTCTTCCATGTACAGATTGAAAACTTACTTGCTAATATTTCTTTAATTAAAAAACTACCTTAACTATATATTTATATATTTTATCTCTCTCTCTCTCTCTCGCAGATATTTATTCTCAACTATACATGTTCGTATTACGTGCGTATACAAAACAACACATACTGGAATGATCAATTTTCAATGTTTCCGCCTAGCGTACACCAACGTTGACCTTTTCTTACGTTTCGTTCAACCGTGCACGTCGCTCTCTTCGAATATTAGACTTTGTATCTTGCTTCGTTTCGCATCGCGAAGAAATAACCTCACCATCACTGTACTAATCGATAATGAGTATTTACGTATAGAAGGCATGGTTTGGTACAGGCAGTGTATACTGGAAGTCGATGAGATTATATCTCTAATCTCGCGCCACTGGCTTTAAGTTCAACACTACGCTTCCTTCGTCGTCCTGTTATTATTGAAATTTACACAAGCGGAATAGCCGCGTGATGTTGCCGCAACATCTGGTATTATACTTGGGGCAACTTTATTAACACTTTTTGAAAAGAGGATTTCCGTGAGTAGAGCTATGGCCACGACTGAACTCCTTTGACCCCTTGCTCGCGATCGTTTTCTTTCACGTCGTGCTGGATCGAGTTGTCTATCATAGACTTGGCTTTATGCACTCAGGTCTCCGTCCGAGTCGCATGATGGAAAAAAAAGAAAAAGGGACGTATCTTTATAGCCGGGTAAATACATCGTGAAAGCGCGCTCGTGACTTTACTATGATGTGGGAGTGCCGTTTCATACAAAAAAAAAGAAAAAAATTGGATCGGCTATAGTTCACAGTGGTGATCTGGACGAAATTACGGCGATTTTATCGACTATTATAATTTTTCATGAGCAGAAATGTCAACCGATTTTCTCTTTCTTTCCAATCGGTCCGAGCGCTGGAGTTGCAAGTTACATTACTCCACTGAATAATCTCGATTTTAGTATCTGATTGTGTTAAATAGCGATTTATATGAAATTACGGACGATAAAAAAATTTGGTTAAAAAATTATATTTTCCTATTTTAAATTATGTAAGAATAATTACGATATATTAATATAATATGCAAGACTGATTTTCTCTAAATACATATATTGATTGATTGACACGATAATTTAAATATATTTTTTTAAGAAATTCTAATAGCTCTTTTCCACGGATTCTCACGTGATGTTACGTTTGAGCGCTTTAGTAATGCGGACTTAACGAGTTTATGGAGCTTGAAGCTACCTTTGCATGATAATTAAACACGTCTCGATAAATAACAAAGAATAACATGCCCCATCACCAATACTTTGTAGCATCTCTCGCTTGGAAGCCATTCGTCATAACCGAGCGATTACACGCAGCCTCGAGCGCGACTTAAGTCACTCGAAGTGTCGGAGTTCAGTAGTGGGTGAAACCGGTGAAGAGGAACGCTGGGATGTTAAACGTTATTGGGCGGAAGTGGCGGCCGCGCTCTGTGCCTTCTCTATGCATAACCCTTTGATTTACAGCCAGAAATACGTCGCGAACGCGCGCAAACGCTCGTATATACAGGATACTTCCACGCGGATCTTGGACTCGTGTTGTATCCCGCGATGCTCTCTCACTCTCTCACTCTCTCCTCTCCCGCTCAACTATACGTCTTTCACGCACTTCCGAGATTTGCATAAATCTCGGAAACGCGAGGGAGGCGCGAAATCGAAAGTTCAGCATCGCCATCCAGGTATTAACTGCGAGGGGCGTATTCCCGTGCCTTTTACGACCGCGAGCCGCGTCAAGAGAATTCCACCCGACGCAAGACGATCGCTTCTCGGCGGCGCGGCCGACCGGCCGCGAGAAAGCTGCGGAACGGCGCGGCATCAGGGCAGCGTGGAAGACGCGGTTTATGGCAAATAAAATCGAAGCGATTTCCGATTTTATTTCTGTCGTATATATAGAAACAATGATCAGGTCTTGCGCGCGAAGAACCACGCACCGCGACTCTCACCGCGCTTGAATTCCGCGTCTCGTGAGAATAACATACTCGAGGGGTAATAACGAATATTTTACGGGCGGAACTAATTAATCGAGCGTTAATCTTTCGCTGTCGGGTTTATAAACTTGCGATCTCAGGTATCATCAGGTAAAAGTGCTCGGCGCTGAATGCACTTGAGCACGCACGCGGCAGGAGAGTAACCGCGGATTTTTATCAATTAGCGTATTAACGGATAGCACGGAACGTGGGCTTCCGCAATTGCCAAGGTATCGCGATGGGGATATAGCGGCTGTGAAAAAGTTGGCGGAGCATTAATTGTCGTTTACCTATGCCTCGCATTAGTGTCCTGTGATAACCGCTTCGCGCGCGACTATTGAAAACTCGCTTCCACGATCTCTATGTATAGCTGATATGCAAAACGGAAGATTGTACTATCTACAAAGATCATCATAATATATACTCTGTATACAGAATTATAATTGCAATTGATAAAAATCACAAAAATTTAAAATTTACCAAAGAAATCGTTATAGAAAATATTATACATTTATAACTTATTGCACCTTTCATTTTTTATTTTATTTTCAACTCTTCTAGGTCTGTAAAGTTGACACTTCAAAATGCGAATTTTTATAAAATAAATGTGATATTTGATTTGTCCACATTTTTTGCTCATACTTGTCTACATTTGTTCATAAAATTTGCATTTCGGAGTGCCAATCTTTCACAAACTTAATTCTTCTTTTAAATAGCGTTTTCATTTATCTCATTCAATGACGACAAATGACGACATTATTACTTTATCACAATCAGTTATTTTCTTAAACGGCTGGTTATGGCTGTTAGGTGAATAGCGAAAACTGCAGCGCGTTAATTGTCATTTATGTAAATTTCGCATTAGTCTTACTTCGATAAGCACTTTGCGCGCAATTCTTGCCTACGATTTGCACCTAAATGGAAAGTTTCGATTTGTGTACAGAATATAAACGCTACCTCGATATCTCTCGCGGAAGCATTATCTCGTTAGAAGACAACGCATATCCGTGGTTCTGCGCACACTTTGAGATCGCCGATATTATCTCGAGTTCAATTATACTATTTCGCACAGCTGTGATTTTCCAAGCGATTAAATAGCCCCTTAATGATTATAGCTTAAAAGATAACGGAGAGTTGTGGGTAAAAATTTTTCGCTTTTATTTACCTTACTATCAAGTTTCGAGAGAAAAATGTTTGCTTTTTTTGTAGTTTTTCATGGAAGAGTGAGCATCGCCGTGAATTAATGCGATGTCTTTTCTAATGATATACTATTATCCAGCGGCCAACACCGCGAATAGTTTATGCGACTGCATGTCCACAAATTATAATTCTAATTGCTATAATCGCTATCCATAAATGACAACACTTTAATATGTTCGCAATATTTTATGACATGTCGCGACATACGCTCTCCTTATAATTTACTCTTAATTCGCCTGCTTTGTTATTTCGTGAATGTGATTTTTAATCGCGCATCATTGCATTCTGAGATATTTATCGATAACGTCATCAACAGTCACGACATAATACGTAACAAGATTGACATGCAGCTTGTATATCAAGGTAGTTCAAGGTACAAGTGTAAACACCGGTTTGAAAAGGAATGGTACATCGAGTCTGTTTGATTGCAACGCACAAGTCGAAGATTACGCTATTGAGAAAATCGAGCGGTAGTTCTTGGAACATAAACGTGACAGCTGAGCCTTGAAATACATCTCGCAATGGATTAATATACTAATGCATTCATTACCTATATCCATTTATAATGAACGATTCTACCGTAAGAAATATTTTTCTAAAAGAAAATTCGAAACTAATTGATTCATAAATGTAAGAAATTCGATCGATGACTTTTTTTTTCTCTAATTTTACTGCAATATCTGATTTCCTCTTGATTCATTAATCGTAATGTCGAAGCCAGTTTAATTAGCATTTGCAAATCAAATTAACATATTCTGCCTTCAAGCAACTCAATTTACGTCGTATGTTTTCAGAACGCTTTCTATGAGATGTTATCGGGGAAAAATTTCAAAGATAAATAGCCGCACTCTTCTCGTCGACACAGAGCCATTGTGTCTATTGTGCCTCGTTCTTCATTCAAGGCGCGCGAAAAGAAGCTTTTCTGCGTGAATTCTCGTGTATGAGCGGCACTGTATTAGCGTGCCGCGACGTGCGCTAACATCGAGCTCATGTTCACCGTTCGGTAAATGAATTATTGTGTCGAGTACACAGGAGGCGCGGCAGCGTTGTGCAACGCGAGGAGAAGGCCATTCCGGCTTCTTAGAATTTTACAACTCGCGCGGTTCACGTCTTGGACCCTCTCCGCAGCGGTGCAGCAGCCTTTCATAACCGATTTTAATAGCCACACCCATGAAATTTCGAAGCAGTCCTATCGTCCCATCGATATACGAGACCGATTTCCGACATCGAGAACGACCGGGTCTTTCGCAACAGCCATTTTCGACATCGGGGAGTCTATTTGTGAAATTACCTACCTGAATTCCAACGCAGATTACTAAAGCCGAAAATCAATATATAAGTCACGGAATTTAGAATCCGAAGAAAAACGCAGAAACAGAGAATCTCCTTTCTGTTCAAAAATTTGCGAAAACTTAAAAATGTAAAGCTATCTCAATTCTAACTTAATTCTAATCATCGGACGCCCACAATTTCCATTAACTAAACATTCAGATCGGGATATATGATAACACATTCGCCGGGCGCAACAAATCTCCCTCCCTCCTTTCTCGTTGCAAAGATTGTGTGTTTGTAACGAGTACTCCCGGAGGAACAATTAAGTCCCAGCTTCCGGCGAATGAAGTATTCGATCGCGACTTAATATCACGTGCTCCTACTGTGAAATTGGAGCGATCTTCCTCGCAGCAGGAAGAAGAATCAAAGTAGAGATCCTGTTAACCCCACGTGCAGCTTGCAGATTGCTATTCTAGCGAGAAGCCTTCGCCACCACTACGGATGAACGGGAATGAGCCTCGGTTTGGAAAAGTTACGAGTGCGGCTGTAATCTAAGAATAATTCTCGATTCTTCACGGTACACTCTTCGCAAAAGATTTTATTCCTTTAGATCATTTTATCCTTTCGTAGAATATAGAGCCTTCCGTGATGAGAAGATTAAGGTACAAGATTCCCCAGAAATTTAAATTCCACAGATTTTTCTATTTTGGGAATATTCATTTAGTTGTGAATTTATATTTAGTAAAGTGATTTAAATATATTTTATATTCTTTTTATCGTATATTTAGCACAAATTTAATAGAATTGTAGGTAAAACTATACAAGGTAACATATCATTGTTAAAAAAAAGTCTGTTATTAAATGAATAGAGATCTTTTATGGTATTTGATCCGACTTCTTCCGTGTGTCGTCAAAATTGTTCGAGAAAAATGCGGCCAAGCATGAAATCGATATTACTTATGGTAATCGAAGCGCAGTTCCCGCACGAGCACTCATTCCATGAATGTTCCGCAAATTGCGCTAATACTCCGGATACTGCGCTGAAACCTCAGTGAAATACCTGGCGCATAATTTCTGTTCAGCGGAGGAAAAAGACGAGCGCCCGCGTGCATGATAACAGACGGGCCAGTGAAGAAGCTCCAGGTTGGAAAATCGCGCCGGTTCCTGCTAACCCCGTGCGCGCGCGTGCACATCGTCTCGAGATTGCTACCCTTACATACGCGAGCACGTATTCCGTGCGCGATTCCGCCACCACGGAGGGCTCGGCCCTCGCTCCGCGCATGAGACACACACGGTATAATCCCGACGATAATTCTCGTACGTATCCGGCGTTACAGCCGCGGTATTCGCCGCAGATGTAAATACCCGCGGGCTCCCGGGAGCCCCGCGGGTATTAAACATACGTTCCCCGGGTAGTCGACAAATTGCTCGCATGAACCAGAATAATTAGCATCCCTAGCCTCCGGTGGTGTATGCTTGCTTGTCTTCTCTCTCTCTCTTCTCTCTCTCTCTTTCTTTCTTTCTTTCTCTACACCTCTCTATCCCGTTTTCCACTTGGTCCCCGCGTATCCTTCCTCCTTCCTTCTCCCCATATCTCTCCGACAACTCCGTATATCGCTTGAATCAGGATGGCACGTCCGGGGAATAGAACGTCCCAGAACAGAACGACCGTGTTTCTCCTTCTCTCGCGCTCGCCGATAAATTCTTTCTCTGTCCGTCCGTCTTATTGTACCGATGCACCACGTTCCATGGTTGCGTTTAATCAGCCCCGCTGACTTGATGCGCGCCATACCGTCCGGTCCCTGGCGTGCGTGCCGGCTGCTTAAGAATGTAATTTAATATGCGACGTTACCGCGGGCCCCGCCGTGTCATATTTATAGGTATTTATGCATCAGCTTCGCGGGCACGTTTGAGCCGCGCGCTGTGCGCGAGCTCATTGAAATTGCCTCCCGAGGAGGAGGTATTACCGTACACGTATTCTAGCCTCTCATACTATCGTGGCGCGTAGGTGGGAGGAATTTATCGTTGTTTATCGTTGGTTAGCCCTACGCACCGCGCCGATTCTCTCCGCGACGTTCCGCGTAGCTCGACGCAAAGGGAGAAAAGGAGAGTGCGAGAGAGACGCATCGCGGCTACACCTGCTGTTAACATAATTTATTCCAGCCCGCCGCGCCACTCGCTGCGGGCTCGTCAACCTTATACATCAATCTCGAATACGTGCATTTATTTTTTAACAGAAGACCTAGTCGCGAGCCCTGTTACTCTCGGTTTCGCTTCGCGTGATATATGTATACTAGCTGTATGCATTTCTTAACCCTTTAGAAATCCTCGCCCTGCATATATGTGTATATGTGCTTAACTGACTTAAGACATTGACTTAGAAAGACTGACATTGAAAATTAACATGCAAAATAAACGCACGCAAGTTAATTTTTTACGACTACTCTAGCGTGACGTATGAAAAATGTTGATTGTGACTCGTATTATATATGCATAATATCAATTATTAATAAAACTTTAGATTATAGCAAAAATCTGTGATAGCGTAACGAGTATTATACTATCTTGGAGGGATAAAATGCATTAACATTCTTAGATACATGCGCGCCAAAGGCGATGAATCTACGACAGACTAATGTATGGTACGAAATAAATCTGACTGGTACGTTGACTGAAGTGATTATCTAACCACGTTTTCACAACTTTGCGTATTATATTTAACGCGTAAAATTGCAGTTTGTTACTCCTCCAAGTTATTAGATGAAAACACGTTGTAACAAGCGAAATATGTCATTACGTAATGCTAATACAATTTAGAAATCAATTCCATACCGGTCAGAAACATCGCGTCTATATCGCACTTCATTTAGATTTCACTTTGACGTGATAGAGTAGAAATCTAATTTTTACAGCCGCGTGTATGAGTTACAAGCCGTACAACTCGTTCAAGATACACGTGCATGAAAATGACGATGCAATCACGATGAAATTACGTTCATCGAGGTGTCTCACGGTGTCAGGTCGCAAGATACAAGCGTTATTATCCATTAACCATTCCCTTTTCTGGGACGACGGGGGCGTGAACGTACATCGTATCGGCACCGATACATTACGTAAGACGATTAATCGATATTCACTTCCACCATCGTGGCGTTCGAGGGTGGGTGCTGAGAGAGAGAGAGAGAGAGAGAGAAACACGTGCTGCTGATATATTGTGCTTCGCGTGATGAATACTAAATCTTATTCGAGGAACCATCTGAACGTATCGAAAGTATTCCTGACGTAACCGTGGTAATAAATTCTCATTTGCGTTAAAATTTAATATTTCAATTTAACTTGAGCAGATATAATTTATTTGATTATCACGTCTTCAGATATTTGCGTACACTCGTTGAAATACTGTACATAGAAGAGATCGCCACGGTCACGGTATCTCCTCAGTGAGCCGCCGCGTGTTATTTATAAAGCAACCTGTTTTGTCGTGCGTGCAACGAACACGCGGACGCGTCGTGAGGAATATAATTTTCCGCATTTTCCGCGCGTTTTCTCGAGTGCCGAGCGGATTCATGGCGACGACGTGCCGTCGCCGTCGGCGAAACGCCCTAATGATGCGCTGTTGCATGCGCGCGTTCATTCGTCGTCGTCCTGCACACGATGTATAATATCGTTGAAGTGTCGAACCATGTCGAAGACTATCGCTAGTGTTAAGAGAATCCTTCCCGTTAGTTAACTCGCGCGTCCACTCGAGAGATCTTTATTCCCGACGGAGATACACGATAGCGAAATCACGGGTATGAAATTGAAAACGTTTTATCAATTGCCTGACTAAAGATCTCTATCCATACTCATTCCTAGGTCTGTGAAATTGGCCCCGAAATGCGAATTTATACAAAATTGATATAATATTTGAGCGAATAATTTGTGTTTCAACATTTGTCCATAAATAGTTTTTTATTATCTAAATTTCTGAAAAAGGAAAAAGAATAGAGAAAGCAGTAGATAGTATTATTTATAATATATGTGAACAAATGATGGACAATCCGAATTTATACATAAGTTAAAAAAAAATAAAGAAAGAAAAATTAGCGATTTCTTAATGTTTCTAATATTACCAAAATTATAAAAAAAATATACATAATATACACTATAGAATTAAAATAAAGTTTCTATATATATATTATATGTACAATTATCTAACTGTAAAACTACAAAAATATTCTTTATTGTACCGCCGGACAAAATTCATCTTTTTTAATTAAAATTACAATATTACTCTGCTTTCTCATTTTTGTAATTTGTTTAAAAAAGAAAATAAATAAAAAGAATTAATTCATACTTGATGATCGATTTTCTATACATGTGTTACTATTCCAAGAAAAAGGATCGCTGCCTATGGCAGACAATAAACACTCAAGGACATTACTACTCGCTTGCCAAAAGGCAGGATAGGCGATTTATAGCTATCGTCAGCAGCGAGGAAAAGGCTCGGGGAGACGTGTGCGCGCGCGCGGAGGACGTTCGATTCGAGGCCGAGATTGCCGGCGGAGCCTTGAGGCGCGATCGTAACTCATAATTGATGAGCGGCACGTCGAGGATCCAGATCTCCACGGATCGGCGTTGCCCAGAAAAAGTCGCCCGAGTCGGCACTGAGAATAGCACGCGTGCCCCCTTGCCCATGATGACTTTATAATGTCGTATCGAGGGGCCCTGGCCGCGGGCAATTATTATCCGTTTCGGTCCGCACTTTTCCGCATCGGCATCGCGGCCGACAACGCTCGCGGCGGCGGCCTTAATTACAAGGATACCCCAAGACAGCGAAGGAAACCCCGCGCGAATTCCCGGGCGTACATTGTCGTTGCATCGCGAGGGATTACGTTGCAAATCCGCGGCGCGTCGATTCATATCCCGCCCTGGAGAGAAAAAGAGAGAGACCCACCAGTCAGTCGTAAACATGGCTGTATTATTGCAGTCGTAAAGAGGATACGATCGAGAGCGTGTGTGCGTGTGTGTGCGCGCGCACGCGCGCCCGAGAGAGAGAGAGAGAGAGAGAGTTTTTCGTTGGTCGTAATTTTCGAGATTCCCGATGAATAAATCGCTATAAAACAAAATCTTATCGCTCTATCACAGTGGACCGTTTCCCTTTCTATCGAGCGTCATATCGTCATCGCGAGATCGAAAGTTAACAGATGTGGAAAAATACTGACATTTTGCGCGTATTCCCTTATTGACTCTTCCCCAATTATGTATACGCGCGTGCATACATTTGTTACTTTGAAATTGTTTCGCTAAAGTCGTTGCAGAATTTTCAAATTGAGCAAATTCTTAAATTATCATTTTTTTATTTCTTTCATCGTCGTGGACTCTTAGTTGAGCACCTGCATTTTCGCCAAAAAAACTATCGACGAAATTATATGTAAGAGTCATACATACATAAAGGAAGATAATATTACGACTCATCTCTCTTTCTCACGCGAAACACGTGGGTGTATCGGCTGCATAAAATCGCCAGCGGTCTTATGTCTCGCGCTACCACCTTGTCTTCTCGATTAGACTATTGGACTTTTCAATACGACTTGTTCATAGATCCGAAGTCATGCGTAGGTAGTCATTTTTTCAATCTCGCCAGGCATGTATTAGCATGTCAACCACATTGATATACCTATAGTTATACCGGTACAAGAAGAGGAAAAATATCATTCCTTGTTTATCATCGTCCGAGAGTACATCAAACCAATATTTTTTATAATTATCTTTTCATCTTTCTTTAATATTTCTCTATCTTTTTAGATTTGTTCTATCCCTTTTCTTTATAATTCACTACAATTCTAAAAAAAAACTTTCTTTTCAATATAATTACTTTTTTGTAATCCAGCAAGAAATTTTTAAATTAAAATTAAATAAATTTTTTTCCCCAAATATTTCTCTCCAAAGTATAGCGAATAATTAAAATTGTTCTGCGCACAAATTCATTTGTCAATTAATTCAGGAAGTGCGAGTCTAGTTGTAAATCTCTAATTGTAAAATCTAATATACTGATGGTGACGTTACCGTTGCACTTCGTGTACCGCTGCGTGCAATCAGGAAGAATCAAGATTGCTACTATCTTTAGCTCCTGTCTTGTCGAGAAGATTCTCAGCGAAATAAAACACGGCCGTTAATACGATTAACTTGATGCAATCGTGCACGCGGAAAAGCTTATAGGTGTAGGAAATTCTATCCAACAATTGATCCGGATGCTACAGTTGATCAGAAATTAATATTACACCATAAATGAGAGGAGAAACTTAAGTGATAGCTATTAAATGAATAACTTCTTAATTTTACATTAAATAGAAATATTACGATGAAAAGAACAATACGCACTCCTAATTTGATTATTTTAATTGCATTCTACTTGATTTATTCTCTTCATTTGTGAAAAATATGTACATTTATCGAATAAAAAGGAGAACTTTTAATCGCCTTTGAAAAACTCGCGACGGGCGTACGGATAAAACAAACATTTTTGTTTTGCCTGTTCAGGTTCAACGGTATCGCGATCTCAGCTCAAACATACAAGTCGGCCTAGCGCCGCGTGTAATCCGGTAGAACCAAGAATCGGTGCGGTCATTTCCGAGTCGTTGATACGAGATGAGCGGCGGTAATGCCGACTTAATGCGATCAAACGAGTCCACCAGCGCTGTTTGCAACGCGGACGGGAGCGAGGCCGCCGTGGCCAGTATGATTACCGGTAGTAGGTCCGAGAGACGAGTACGTGTGTACGCGATCGCGTACTTAACGCGGATCGGCGAGCGACTGGCCGGTCGGCCGCGGGTCCGGTACACGGACAACGGTGCCTCCGATCACGTAATCTGACTGATCGTTTCCGGTTTCGTCGGCGCGAACTCGCTTCCAGTATTATGGCCACGCGAAGTAATGTTAGACCATCTCCGCCCGTTCGCCGAGCAGGCGCTGATGATACGCCTCATTCGCCATACGTAAAGGCGAATCTGCACGGTTCACTTGTGACGATCATCCCGGAAAGATCGACCGACAGCAGAGAAAAAAAGCAAAAAAATTAATCAAAATCTCAGGAGATTTACCTACATTGAAGTAAAAATTACAATCGTATGATATTCGTCCTAGAACATTATCAGTGATATGCAGTCATTTCATTCAAAAACGCTGTATAAGCTTCGCATATAGAGACAAATATATAATTATACCATTTATAATTTTTCTAGACTAATGATTATGTATGATTAATGATTATAGAATAATTTATAATTAATTGTAACTTTAAATCGTTTTTCATCACAATTTGTCGCGTGGAAAACGAATTTTTAATTGTTTCGTAGTTTTCATTGTTTCGTAATAAATTTTTTTTTAATAAAACAAAGTTATACACGTCGTTTTCTTTATATCATGTTTCTTTAATTTTTTAATACGCCACGAATTTTCATATATTTTCATCAAATAAGTAAATTCTGGCAATTAACAAAAATTCGTTTATCCATTGTGTTTGATTCTTTTCGGATACTTCCTCGCGAGAATTACGTAAATTCGTCTTAACCAGAATACAGCAGAAGAACAGGATGAATTGCGCGAATCCATCCTGAAAATCCTACGGCACAGGTTAAATGGCGTGTTTAACCCCGTCTCGTGAGGGGGTCTCTTCGGACGTGTACGTAGCGGACGTAACCACCGCGAAAACGATCGCCCGCGGTGGTTCGGCACATTCGGAGAACGCGAATGATTTTACACGTCGATGAAAAGTTACCGCGCTCATCTAGCGTGGGGACGCGGCGAAGAGCAAAAGAGCAGAGGCTGTTATTGATGACCAGCGTCCGCGTAATGGATGAACAACGGTTGCGGGACGTAAACGTAATACGTTCTGACGTACGGATTCTCGAGGAATCGCGAGGACACGGACAGAAAATCACAAAACAAAAAGTTTCGCAATTGTACAAAATAACAAAATGTCAAAACTCTTGGGTTGATATTAACTTTTTCCTATCTATTATTGCTTATGTATTTAATTGACCATATTTGTCCAAAAATAATTATTTTTTGTCTACTTTGCAAAAAAATTAAAAATTCCCATTTTGGAGTACCAACTTGACAGACGTCGAGAATTTTTAGCGAGATGGTAAAGATATTTTTATTTACTTGGATATAATATATAACTGAAAAATGTAAACTATCTTTGGGATTTTAATAAAAATGATATAAAATTAATTATTAAAAAGATTTTGAGAAAATTATTTTTTAATTAACTTTCAGTAGCTTACAGTTTAAAAATTTTTCATCGAATTAGAATTTTAGAATCATAAAATTGGCGATACTTTCGAAATATACTCCGTATAATTACCGCGGAGATCCACGTTGAGGAGCTCTAATGCTTTTCGCTTGGCTAGCGCTCAATTCCTGATATTACGAGATCGCAAGGTCACGCTATGCTACAGGTAATAAGGGAAATATACAGAGTTGCAATTCTTTCCGGCAAACCGGTCACGAGGATCCCTGAGGGATATACACACTGCGCATTGTGTTGCAATGTCAGAATGGTGCACGAGCTCACGCGCGTGCATTCCTTCGAAAGCGAACAAAGTGCAGCGGTTAGGCGCTAACAATACTCGTATAGGTATGCCAGCCATTCTATTAGCCATCTTCGGTTTCGCGGCGAAACGCAACAGGCGAAGTATACTAACGCCCGGCGGCCACGAGTCAACCGCGGATTTCCAACAAACGCATTTGCGCTGAGAGTACTAAGCTCATATTAAATCAGCGATATATTCATGGAGAATTCGTTATAAGAATAATATTGATATAAATCTTGCAGCATCGATATATACGCGTATTAAAGATCCAATGATAAAATTATCATAAATAATATCAATGAGTAAAAATGCATTTGTACATAATATATACATACATATAAATTAATTATCACCTGTGATAATGTAAGTATAGTATAATAAATTGTCTAAAATAAATTATCAAAAATAACATTAATAAATAAAATCTATATGCATAGTAATGTAACACATAAACTATATAATAATATACAAAATTCAAATATATTAAACAAGTAAATAATTTACTTGTTATTAAGAGATATGCTTAAACATTGATAATAAAAATCATAAAATTATTAATTGTATGTATATAAAATGAACATATAATTCAGAATTTGATTTTACTTAAAATTAACATTACTTTAAACTTGTTTCTTCAATTGAAAAAACTAAGATATTTTTGCCTCCATTCGAATAATTCTAGTTACACTTGGATAAGCGTCTACGTCTCTTCGTATGTACAGTAATGGAAAATACGACATTTTTTATAACGACACGCCGAGGTTACCTCGAAAAGCAGTGTAATAAAGCGAAAAGAAAAGGTGCACCAGATTAGTCAGTAGACAGTGTCGATCAGCCGGCTTGTCCGGAAGAAATCGAGAGTGGTTCCGAGACGAGAGAGAGAGAGAGAGAGAGAGAAAGAGAGCCGGGACAAGGTCGTAATCCCGCGGTTGGAAAGGAGAGAAAGCATTTAGCTCTCCATCCCGGCTCGACTCCTCGAAAGTATCGGGCGTTACATAACCGCGTTCGATCATCTACGCTCGGGACGACGGAACAAACGAGAGCGTGCAATTGGATCTACATTTTCGTTCTTTCAGTATGTTCCTTCTTCGAGTCACTAAATGGATTTACGAAGACCATGGATACTGTGTCCGATAGAAGTGATCCCTGATGGAAAGCTCCGATATCTCTCGCGCGTCTCGTCGTGGCACGTGATTCGGTCATTACTTATCAGATTCGACAAGAGAGTAAGAGAGAACGAAACAGAGAAAGAAAGAACGAGAGGGAACGAGATGGTCGGTCCAGACGACTCACTCTCTCGCGCGGACGCAAGCGTGGGATGCGAAGGTCGACGACCCGACATCGCGAGGATCCCGTCAAGGCCGCGCCGAGCGGTCGAGCGTCACGAATTTCGCGCGATTATGTGAACGTCGGCTCGTCCGGAGTGCTTAAAGTATCGATACTTCACGTTTACTTGACCGCGAGATAAAGTAAAAATTTGGATACTAATTCCCTGATGACCATGAATATCACATGGTAATTTTGTAATACCGTACTGTCTAGATATTAAACAGTCAATCCTGATCTTTGCTTAAATTATCTCATATTGGTCCGAATGGAAGATTAATTTTAATACATAAATATATAATATAAATTGAATATGAGAAATGTAGGCGGCGAATATTAAGTTTGTGAAATTGGCATTTCGAAATATGAATTTTTACAAAATTGACATAGGATTTAATTGTCCGCAATTTGTTCGCATTTATCAATAAATAATCATTTTTCATTCATCTTGCAAAGAATTAAAAATGAACACAAAATTTTATCATCACTGCTCCTGAGTGCGTTTTTTTTTTAATTGTATGAATTAAAATATTCAAATAAAGTATAGAAACAATAATTTTTACAAATTATTACTTAATACTTAAAATTTTTATCAGATATAATAGATGGAATTAAAAGAAAATTTAGAAAAACATTTCAATATTCTGAGAAAGGAGAAATCACTTTTCAAGATCCCAACTTCGCAGATCTACAGATATTTATAAAAATCCATTTTATAATAAATGATATAAGTATGTGAGAAATTAAGAGCGGAAAGTTGATTATGGAAATAAAACTTTTGAAAAATCAATTTCTATCTAGGCTCATCGGCGTGAATCTGTTCGCATAGATGAAGATCTAGGACATTCTATATGTCGACTAGCAGAGTGTCGCGATTGATAAATGATCAAGTCGATTCAAACGCAAATTACTGTTGTACGTTCTGGACGAGCCAGGCGTGTCTCGAACGTGTCGGATTACAAAGGTCAAGAGCAATAATCGAACACTACTTTGTTCAAGGATTATTCGTTGAATAGAAACGCGAAATATAGTGAAATCGCGAAACATATCACACAACATCATTCATCATCGTTACTTTATATCAACATCTTGATATGTATACATATTTGTATTAATATTTTTCTATGAAAGTATACATACACTGAGAGAAAAATATAATTATTTTTGGACCTACCCATAATTTTTATAATATTTTTAATAATAAATATAATTAACTTAACTATATGCCTCATTATGTTAACCATAATTATCATTAGAAATATTGTAAAATTGTAGTTGGGTCTAAAACTAATTATATTTTTTCTTTCAGTGTATGAAAAAGATTGTTCATAAAAATAGTTTCAAAAAAGATCGCTTCAAGAAATTACTTAAAAAATTTTCTTTAACGTTTCCTTATAGAATTATTGTGTGTAAGTTTATATGTTAATTTTAAATGTTTATACATTATTATAATATATAATAATTAATACTTTATGAGATAAGATAGCTGTTGGATATTATGGGAACAAGTGTATAAGTTTCTCTGAACGGTAATTTCATTATTCTTGTTGATAGTTTTATCGAGCCAGATGTTAATTGCGCGAGAAAGTGCAATGAAACGTATCGTAAATTGTCGGAAGTCATACGGAAAGTCTACTGTCGACATTGTCGCACGCAATGCAAGAAACAGCCTTAGCCTTTCAAGCAACTTTGCCTTAGAAATGCACCGGTAGAAATCGATAACGACAAACCGGTTAACGATCCGATCGGAAGCTCATTTGTTTTGCATTACACCGCACGCAATTTGTTCTTGTCTAAAAATAATCACAACTCGTTACTTGCAATGTGAAATTTTCATTACGCGCCGTATGCACGTTGAGAGTACGTTTTGTCGCGTAAAGTTCACGGCGTACGTGTAATTTCGAAATCTAAATTATTAAACGTGCGAAAACGTTAGAATCGCGAGGGATAAAAAATTTATGGGACAAATCGTCGTTACGAATTTTTTATAATTACATTCGCAATATCGAGAGAACCCTTTCTCACTTTTCAGATTCGGCGCGACAGCACACGCAAACAATTGCTGTCAAAATCTGGTGCACGCTTATTAAAATAATAATTAATATTTCATTTATGACTTACCGATACGCCTACATCCGCATCCGCAGCTGCGTCGTCCGCGTTCTCTTTCTCTCCGACGAGTAAAGATGACCCCGCGGACTTCTGTCGAGAATATCCGTCTGGTTCTTCAGCAATCCAGGATGTATCCAAAATCAATGACGAATTTTTCATTAGGCGCACGTCAAAGTCTCGATATTATAGAAGGGTACCGTCAAAGAGCAAAGAGTTTCGAGATTTCAAAATATCGAAAGTCACTACTAATTGTATCGATGCGTCTTCTAAACTGTATGTTTGCTTGTCAATCAATATAAAAAATAATTCTTTCATTGTATTATTTCATGTCAAAATTATTCGGCAATATTTTTTAACGGAGTTATCCAACATCGTTTCGCGAGATATATTTCGAGACGTATTAAACGTTGTTCGAACACTTTAATTGATTTTCATTGATGCTTTCATCTATTTTATTCTCAAAATATAATTATTTGAGTATAATCAATTTATCGCAAGTTCATTGAAAGTTCATTGTACGAATAATATACTACGATCGCGGGCCTGCTAGGATCTAATGATTTAATAAATTAATATACATCTTTTTCAATAAAAAGAATTTCACGATGTACGAGAAAAGTTTTCTAATATTTGAATTTTACGGAACAAATGTTGAGCGATTGTCTCTCGTTGTCGATTTTATTAATATATTAATATTGCAAGAACTGCGGCGGATTTTCTATCAGGCCAACAGACGCGCGCCTAAGGCAGAAATTCGTCATTGTCCATTCACATTCACTATCACTGTCACTGCCATTGTCCACTGACGATCACTCGCGATATAACGACTATCGTGTTCACTTGCGCGTCTTGTGCGAATCCACGCGCAACAGGTTTTCGTACCGTCCGTGCGTTCCGCGTGCTTAACGCTCCAACAAGTGGTTTTCGTTCGCATTTATAACAGCGCAAGGCGAAATCCGCGACGATCATTCGACGATTCATCACAGTTCGCACATATCTCACTCCACGTTGATACGCCATCCAACGGAGCAGCGTCGCGACCGATTATAATCTGTCCACACACATTACTCCGGTTTCACGAAAAAGTCTCCAAAAAAAAAAAAAGGTAGCGCCGCGACGAGCGTCTTCCAGGAAAACGGAAGCATCGCTGGAAAACATGGCGGACGTGTCGCGAAAAGCGCGGGACGGGCGCGAACGAGGGCGAAGCGCGGGAACACACACGGGCTCCGAAATGATCGATCGCGGGGCGACTCCGCCGTTCACGAAATCGCGCGGCAGACGGACAGTTCACGCGGCGAGCTCGCCACGATAAATGATGATTGACCCGCACTGCATAAAATAGCGATCATGTCCGCCATTCTGAGAAGTAGGCGAATGTCCGAAGGCCGACCGAGGCGATCCGCCGTGTTCACTTGGTTCGATCCTGGGCTCTCGGAGCCGAACGCGCCATCACACGTACACCGAATACGCGGACGATCGATGATACGATCGAAGCACGAAAGATCCGGGCGCCGCGACGCGAGGCGACGCGACGCGCCCGTGTCGCGCGGTGTCCTGCTCGGAACTGTCCCCCCCCTTCTCCACCCTCGCGTGACGACCGCCCTTGCCGAAATTACGAGAATACGCTATTGGCCAAAACAATGAGGTGACCGAGGCGCTCGAGACACCGATTTCGGGAACACTGAAAAAAAAATCCAATAGAAATATTCACCGTACTAATGAAAATTTATTAAAATTGGTTCAATGAAATTATTTTATTATCACAAAGATTTAGATTT